>JAVSBU010381713.1:0-15588 GCA_033118015.1 Loricariichthys derbyi
ATAATTACTAAAGACACTGTACATCAGTCCTACACTCAAAAATTACAAATTCATGTTGGTATTAGTAAACTAACACTAACACCATCTACTGGGATTATTAATGAACTTTAATAGAGGTGATTTAGTAATTACCATTGTAACGGCTTAACCAGAAGAAAATGTTGTCACTTTGAGCTAAAGACATAATTAAAGGAGAATTGGTTCCAATTTTAAACTCCTTATAATTTGATCCATCAACATCCACAGAGCAAATCACATCAAGAGCTGTAAGAGAGAGAGGGGGAGAGAGAAACCAGGTAAAGCGGGAACCACCCAGGAGTAGCTAATAAATCTTAAAACATGCCTCCTTAGGAACTTCATGTGACTTGTTCAGTTTAAAAACTCACCTATATCTGCCCAATACAGAGTTTTTCCTTGGCTGGAGAAGCTCAGAAATCTAGGGATCTTTGGTTTCTGCCACAGCACCATCCTGCTGCGTCCATCCATTCCAGCACAGGTTACCTGAGGCAGGGGTTCGTTCCCTAACAGCACCAGGGCTGTGAAGCACATCCTACCCGTTGGTGGATGCAGGGCTATGGAGGTGGTATCCTGGAACCCTGAGCCCAACACCATGCTTGTGTATTTTCCACCTGCTGAGGTGACGTAGATCTGTGGTTTCTTTCTGCTGCTCCAGTATAAGTTGTGTGTGATCCAGTCCACAGCTATAGCAGTTATCGAGTCCCCAGGGAGTTGCATTAAGTAGCCATCAGGCATCAAGGTGGAACCGCTTATTCTAATCTGAGCCACCGAGGCCTTGCTGGTGTCTGCCACATACAGCATATCCTCAATGATCAGGTCCAAATTTGATGCTTCATTTATACCAGGAAGAGAAAGTGCACGGTGGTCAGGCCACTGCTTTAGTCCAACCCTGTCACGCAAGCTTCCAGTAAAGACCTGCAAAACAATATGCCACAACGTAGAGCAGATAACATACTTAAGGTCACTACAGCTGTGACATCTTACCTAACGAATACTGTTCTGAATGTCACCAGTTAGGTTGTTTATCCTAGTAGCATGTAGGCATTGGCCAGTGAAGAAAAGAAACGCATTTCCCCACTAATGACAATCATATGGTCTCAGTGTCTATCCAGGCTATATAAACTGAACTAATTTATGGTTAAATCACTGGAACTCCACTGGTCCTAAGGGCTCACATGGATGCCCAGATCCACTAACAAGAGGAAGCTACCAAGTGGCACTGTACATATTTGTATTTTAAGCTTTTATCTAGGCATGGCAATGCCAAAGAAAAACCGTTAAAGAATCCATGCAGTTGGAAAAATTAGCATTATACAGGGCTTTCAAATTATGCTGGCGGCAGGCGCATTTTCCACCTACTTCACCATTCTGCGCCGTCTATTTTTTAATTTAAGTAGCGCAATTCATACATTTCCCACTAGGTGTCAGTCAACTTACCATATTTTCAGAACTAAGGCACACGATTATAAGGCGCATTCAGAGAAACAAAGCAGTCAATTAAGTCGAACTTCAATCAACTCATTCATTGTTGTAAGAAAGTTTAAAAAACAAAAAAAAAAAACACTTTTTTCAGTTCATTCTCCTCCATAAACCCATTAAATCCATCATCCTCAGTGTCTGATATAAACAGTGGAGCGAATTCAGCAGCATGTCCATATCTGAGTCTCACTGCTATAACTTAGTTGTTTAGTGATGATTCAGTCCTTCGTAAAAGTTTGAATAAAGACTAGAGACACTACTACCTGCTGTTCTCTGTTCAATAACATCCTCTTTGGCCATCGCGTTTGGCTCTCTCAAACTCATAGCGTTTGGTCTTCTCTTTAGTCTGTGTTTGCCGCAAATCATCTCGATTTCTCCACTTCCACACTATTGGTTAATTAATGTTGAAAATTCTCACAGCTGCTCTATTTCCATGTTCTATTATGCAAGCCTGTTAATGGATGCCATTTTGAGTTCATAAACAACTGGCTATGGTTACCAAAATGCTCCTAGAACAAGCACTTCGGCTTTGTTGCTTACCAAAAACCATTCAAAAACATTGACATTTTTGTCGCATGTTGTGTTATACTGCCATCTAGCGGTGCATCACGGCAGTGCTTGTAATGGTATCATTTGACAGATCAAGCACAACCAGAATCCATACACAATTCGCACCAGATTTTTGATCAAATTTAAAGATTTACAGTGCACCTTACAGTTGTGAAAATACAGTATAAGGTGCCTACTACTTTGGAATGCAACCCTGCTACCCCAAAACAATTTGAAAACCCTGATTATAATCTGTCTTGGTGGCATGTGACTCCCATAATTGTTCTGCATTTAGCCATTGGTAAGTCCAAGTTACAACATCCATGGATCAGGTCATTCCCTTTTCTCAACATTTCAGACAGCTTGGTGAATTTCATCTTGCCAAATAAATGTGAAAAACAGTGCCAGTTTAATAGCTGGAATTAAGGAAACGATTTAGAATCAGTCCTAATGGATAAAAACACATCTCCATTTCATAACCTCCATTACTCATACCATTGTAATTTAGCTAAATGACGTAAACCAGTACTTTTATTACCCGAGTGATCCGAGTAGGAGAAAGAAGCAGAAGGAAGGAATCTGATGTATTTTCAGGTTGTTTACAAGTAAATCCATTCTCAGCCAACAGAAGTCCTGCAGGACAGCGACATGATCCCCGGGAACCAGGGGCCAACACACATAGATGGGAACATCTGAGCTTCTCACATGGGTTAGGGATTTTGGGTTGCAAGAGTGGATGGATAATCTGAATAAGGAAGACAAAATTACTGTGAACTGTACATGAAGTTCCAAATTAAAAGTTAATGAATTTGTTGTAAAATTGGCCATTGTTCCATAGCTATACATAATGTAAACTTACTTTGAGTCCTAATGGCTGACCAGGTCTTTTTAAAATAACCTTGCGGTTCTTGCCAGTGACTTTGTGGGCCCCGTGGATGGCCAGGCTCTGGGCGTCAGACCAGTATACCATGTCACCGAACACCGCCAAGGAGAAAGGCCTTGAGGTCTCAGTAAGCTGTAGCAGCTTCACACAAAGAGTTAAAGAAAAAGCTCAGATTATGTATTAGTCAAACAAAATCTGTCTTAGTGTTAAAGTAGTAGATATTTTGTTGTTAAAATATTCTGGTATCAGATCCTATAGCAGTCCTAATTGCATATCCAATACCTTGTGCTGACAGACCTGTTTGGAGAGCCCACAAACCCATATCAGTTTAAAAAAATAATGCTTAAATTCTAGGTTAAGCATCTCAAACTACCTTGAAGTTCTCTCCACTCATTGTAGCTGATCCAATGCATCTGAGCTTCTCATCTGCCCAATATATTGAGTCACTGAACAGATCTACAGCTAGTGCTACAGGCCAGGTTAGACCATGGTTGAGCACCACCTTCACCTCTGACCCATCCATGTTGGCTTGCTTGATCTTTGAGTTGGCTCCAATCTCTGACCACAGCATCAGCCTGAAAAAAGAAAAAACAAGGTGTCATTCAGTCTAGAGATCCATCAATTGTGGAATTGTTCTATTGCAAGACCAAACAGACCATAGTTCTGTACTGGCTGAATACAATAGTGCTGAGAATGAACCACCACTCAGTGGCTGATGTTTGGTGGTCCTGACCATTAGGGGGCATAGTAATGTGGACCAAAAGTGGAGAAACAGATTGACTACAGTAATTGTAATATGGCCTGTATGAAAATGGACTGCCATTATAATATAAATTAATGTAAATCTATTTGATAAGAGCTGAAATTTGATGAGTGGAAGAGGAAGGTGTACCCAATAGCCAAACATTTCTGCACAAATTACCAAAACAGATTTTTACACAAGTTCTAAAAGTAGATAGAGAACCTAGTTAAACAAGCGAAATTACACAAATTAAGGAAAATGGAATATTACATATTAGTGAGTGGCAAAATGTGAATCTCTAGGATTAGCAATTAATTTGCAAGTGAAATTAGATGATTTGAGGACCTCAGAAAAAAGTTGATTCTCATCAGGCTGGAAAAAGTTAAAACCATCTCCAAAGAGTTTGGAATCCACCAATCCAGTCAGACAGACTGTGTACAAATGGAGGCAATTCAAGACCATTGCTACCCTCCCCAGGAGCGACCGACCAACAAAGATCACTCCGAGAGGCGTGTAATAGTTGGTGAGGTCACAAAGGATCTCAGGGTAACTTCTAAGCAACTGAAGGTCTCTCGAAAATTGGCTGTTAATGTTCATGAGTCCATCAAAACACTGAACAACAATGATGTGCATGGGAGGGTTGCAAGGAGAAAACCACTGCCGGGGTCACACCAGATACTGAAAGCAAAGGTTCACATACTTTTGCCACTCACCAATATGTAATATTTGATCAAATACCTCTAACTAAATGACGAAGTACAATATTAGTCTTGTTTAACTATATTCTCTTTATCTACCGTTAGAACTTGAGAAGATCTGTTCATATTTCGGCAGAAATATAAAATTCCAAAGGGTTCACAAACTTAAGCACCATTGTGTGCATGCAAGTGTATTTTACCTAGAGCCATTTCAACAAAAAAAATGGCAGAAATTGTCTGAAAGTAGAAAGTTTTATACTTTGCTATACAATCTCACTTAGTCACATGACAACTACAGATTTTACTAACTTATCAGATCTGCATTAGAACATGACTCATGATCTAATGGTCCATAGAAACAGATTCAATGTTCCTCACCCTTTCTGAGGAAGGAGCACAAGAGACAGAGGTTGCTCCAAGTCTTCATCCAGAATAACAGTGAAGTTCTCTGGCTTCACCACACTGTCACCAATCCTCACAGCCAAAATCTGCCCAGCAAAGCCATCCACCCAGTACAGGTTCTTAGCAAGCCAGTCTACAGCAACCGAGTCAGACTTCACACCTGTTTAGGAAAAGAGGTGGGTTGAGTTCAGCAGTGTTCACTCATAACTCATGCAAGTGTCCATTTACAATAGGAACAGTCTGACCTTTAACAAGTGTCTTAATGTTTCCTTTCTCTCCATGGACAGCATACTTAATGCTTTCTTCCTGCAGAGAAGCCCAGTACACCCTCTGCCAGTCATAGTCCAGTGTGAAAACAGATTTCTGGCCTGGGGGATGAAGCACTTGGATGTTTCTGTTCCGCAGACCCATAAACAACACTTCAGACTGCACTGATACCAAGAGAGCAGGCTCCACTGTTAAAGCAAAAAGTAACCAGGATGAAGTACCAGTAAGCAAAGACACCACTTCGTCTATTCTAGTGCAAGTCAGGTTGTATTTATCTGCAACACCATTATCAGAGTAGGACTGTCTAAAAGACAATCTGCATTATTACAACACTAAGATAATCCTGATGACTTCAAAGCATATTTAAAGTGCTATGAAGGAAACTTGTTCAGCTATACACAACATGCATTGTACTTGAGGAATTATCCTGCAAAGGCAATTCCAAAACAGCCTTTATTGACATTTTTGAAATGCACGTGCTCCGAGAACAAAATTCATTTGCAGGATACTCAGATCAGTCATAACATTAAACAGTAATTGGCTACAGTACTACAAATTCAGATCCACTAAAAACATACACAGAAAGCAAGTTTCAACAATGCATTGCAGTCACACGGCTAGTTATTTTTATTGCAGAATACTTAATTTCAAGTGTTTAAAACAAAATATTAACAAAACATAAACCACAGCGCACCAGGGCTTTTGCAGCTGCTTCCATCTGGCTCCAGTATAAATCCTGGATAACACTGGCACACGTAAGAGCCATGCGTGTTCATGCATTTATGGCTACACACTGGAGGTGGAACATTCTTACACTCATCAACATCAGCACAGGAAAGCCCGTCTGCTTGAAGTTTAAAGCCTGGTCGACACCCACATCTCTGCATGAATATGAGAAAACAAGATCTCAATGAACAATTAAAAAGGCAAGAGTGAGGGCAAATTCTGCACAAATGGTTGACAGTTGAGATTCAATCTTTCTAAAAAGTAATCGTGCAATTTTACAGATGATAAAAATCAATGTGTTTAACATTAATACAGGCAAAATTTACAGGACTGGATTTGTTTCAGTGACGTTGCATCAGCGTCATTGGCTATTCACACCAGGAGCAAGCTTATATCAATACTACATACATGCACTTGGGGACAATTTAGAGTGACCACTTAACCTAATGCATGACCAGAGCACTGAGTAAACCTATGTGGTCAGGCGACCATGCAAACTCCATACAGGTGAAGTCCAAGGCTGGGACAGAACAGTGAAGACAACACTAACCACCTGCACCATGCTAATCAAGCAAAATGTATGGAATCAAGTGACGTTAAACAAGGGTTGAGTAATAATGAGTGCAAGGGCAAATGTGGACTCACTTAGGGTACCTTAAAATTGTAATAAATAGCATTAGGTCACTCAGTAGCAGACTAGAACCTCAAATACTAGAAAATTCTAGAAAAATTCCAACTTGCTTTGAGGTAATAAACCAGTGAGTATAAAGACTAACCGTTCCTTGGGGTGTGCTGAGACAGTAGTGCTCACAAGTTGGTTTGCTTTGGCTGGAGCAGTTCTTAAGACACCCTGAACCCTCATCAGAACCATCCACACAGTCTGAGATACCATTACACACCAGCTTGGGCTCCACACAGTCCTTACTGCCACACTGGAACAGGTGTTGGGGGCACTTCATTTCACCTGCATCCAAAAAAGATCCTTTAGATCCAGTCCTGCTTATGGCACTATTCTACTAGAAGCAGTACAAAAGTACTCACATCCAGCTTCATCACTGTGGTCCTTACAATCATTGACACCGTCACATCTCCAAGACGTGGGAACGCACTGATTTTTAGAAGCACAGGACCACTGGTATGTTCCACACTCCAGGAAAGGTGCCTTGCAGTTCTAAGATTGTGCATGTTATCTTAGGAGTAACGTCCTCAGATGTTCGGCTTCTGAAAAAGTAATGCTAACAGGACAAGACAGACATACCTGCTCATCAGACCCATCCCTGCAGTCCTTCTCTCCATCACAGAGCCACTCTTTCTGCAGGCACACATGGCTGTTGGGGCATCGTTGCTCTTGGGGGCAGTGTGGAGGTTTAAGACAGTGCTGCTCATCTGATTGATCCCGACAATCAGCATGACCATCACAGCGGAGACTTTTGGGGACACACTGGCCACCAACACACTGAAATTGCCCAAGCAAACAGGGTTCCTTGCCTGAAATACAAAAACGATTGCAAAAAAGTTACTACAACTTTCCTTAGTTTTGAACTGTTAAATATAACTAGATCCTTCATCCAGGCATTTTAGCATATGTTTTGTTAATCAGGAGCTATAGTACATGATTTATTCCTCACCACATTTGGTCTCATCGGTGCCATCCAAACAGTCTTTCTCTCCATCGCATATAAAGGTTTCAGGGAGGCAGCGGCTTCTGTTATCGCACACGTGACCGCAACCCTCAGACAGGTTAATACAGTTCATTTCATCGGAGCGATCCTGACACTGAGGCGTCCCATCACACACCTCATTCCTGTCTATGCACATCCTCCCATGAGCACATTGGAACTGGCCTGTAAGAACATAAGAGCACAGTTTGAGGAATGCATCACCACTTAATGGGTTTAGGGGGTTGCTTTCTTGCTTGCTTGTCTCACTATGTCCTAGGGAATCCACACTAGTATCTGCTTTCTAATTAACTTTTATAAGCAACTTGCAAACATTTAAACCAGTTTCCCACGATCCAGAATCATTGTTGTGTCCGAGAGGCCAAGGCCATGACTGCAAGTTTTGTACCGAATGGGTGGCGATGGTGTAAAGATGTTTGAAGGGAATCTCCACTGATACTGTTCAAGTTGTATTTCAAGAAGGTTTTATTACAAAAAACTAAACAGCATTACAAGCTCTATGGTAGCTTGGAGAGCACTCTGCTTGTGGCCCAGCCCTGCTTGGTTTTATACCCCCATGCATCTTTCAAACATAACCCATGTGGTCATTGGTCTTGGAAACAAAGGGCTCCTTACCCCACCTAAGACCCCCTAAACCTTACAACCTTCACATCCTGGGAAGATGGAGAAACCAGGTGAAGCTTGACCACTTGATCTTATGGCCTTACTCCCTCAACCCAAGACTAGCCATGTAAGCACCAATTTATATGGTTCCACGTTCCAATGGCAAACGTTACAAATACATTCTGATCCAATTAAAATAAGTCCCTACCAAATTCATTACAAAAGTACCATGTGTCATTAAATGTAAATCTCCATTAAACAAAACACCAAAATACAGTAAATAAAGTTTGTTCTATAACATCTGCCTGTATGACCAAATCTCTACCTTTTTTGCACTTGCGTTCACAGTCCTTTTCATCTGACCCATCCTTGCAGTCCTTCTCACCGTCGCACACATGACTGTACAGCACACAACCACTTCCATCTCGACACGGTTTGAATCCCACTCGACATTTCAAAGACTGAGCTCTGGCAGGTTGTGCATTTCCTTTAACTGCAAAACACTCAGGCGTTCATTTTCATACGTGATCAGCACTTAATTCTAGAATAAGAACTTACAGCAGTTTCGTTCATCTGAGCCGTCCTTGCAGTCCAGTCGACCATCGCAGTACTGCCGCTTACTGAGACACACCGTCCCCTCGTCACACCACATGGGGCAAGGACGACACTGAAGTTCATCTGAACCATCAGCACAGTCAAGGAGACCGTTACACACCAGAGCCCGTTCAATACACTTCCTCCTGTTCTTGCATAAGAAGTGACCTACACATGGAAGACAGGAGCCCTTTAGAAACCAAACCAGGGACGTTTGAGCTTGTTCCACGAACATATTACCTGGATTGGAGCAGGCATGTAAACAGTGGAGCTCATCAAACCCATCAGCACAATCCAGCTTCCCATCACACATCTGAGACTGACTGATGCACAGAGACGTCCCGTCACACAGTACAGAGGGACTCTTGCAATTCAGTACAGGACGGTGTTTTTCTTTAGGTGCTGCAGTAGCAGGAGCTATGAAAAGGATTGGAAAAACTTGAAAGGCATGATCAAAATCCTGACGAAAACTAAACCTCACAACTTGGTTGAACTTGGATTGAGGGAACGCAAACATGTTAACTAGACAATGATTTGTGTTTAAGAAGTTTTCAAAGAAAGATATTTAAGCACCGAGTAAACCTTATCATTTAAACTTAACATGATATGCTTTCAAAGTCCTCCATATTACAATTTGAAGACCAAGACTCGCAACAGGAGTAAAGCGATAAATACGCAGGAATTTGGTTGCAGGGATCCGAGACGCTTGGTCCGACATCAGATGCCTTAGTCCGCATGTCAGTGATAAATTGCCATGGAGACAGCCTTGATCCGGTGGCAGAGTCAGCAATCGGCAGGGGAAGGGGGAAGGGATACAAGAGCGTCTGTCTTCAGTGAACTTTCTGGAGGAATTTATTATTCCAGCAGTGGCCTTGGCCAAGGCCCATGCAGATATGGGGAGCCAAAAGTAAATAGATACAGAATCTATGGGAGCAATCAGTTTCCTTAAATACCCCCTAGTCCATTTTGTCCAGTTTGGTCTCAAACGACCCCAGTGCCTTTGCAAAGCAGCCAGCTTCTCCAAGATGTTGCCCATATCGCAGTTTAAAGTCACAGTCTGAGTGCTGACAGCTCTGCCCACCATGTCAATCATTTCAGGCAGCTTTAAGGGGCCTTGGACAGCTGCCCCATCCCTCAAATTTTCTGATACACCAACCCAAAGAATTGAAAGGCAAGAAATTATATTAACTGAATTACATTTTGCATTTTATTTCAATGATACTTACGGCAGCCTGCTTCATCAGTACCATCTGCACAGTCCTTCTCTCCATCACAGAGGAACGCATCTGGGATGCAGTGGGTTTTGTTATCACAGCGATGGCTGCAGGTTTTAGTATGGGTAAAGCAGTCCATTTCATCAGACCGATCCTGACACTGAGGAGTTCCATCACACACCTCTTTCTTGTCTATACACATCCTCCCATGAGCACAGTGGAACTGGTCTAAGGAAAGTTATACACACCAGAATAAGCCCAGATCCTTAATGACGTGATATGAAACTTCAAAAGTTTGACATATTTCACCTGGTGCACATTGATTCTGACACTCCTCTTCATCAGAACCGTCTTTACAATCAACCTCTCCATCACACACATGACTGTGGAGAACACAATCACTTCCATCCTTGCAGGGCTTCCATCCCAAACGGCATTTTAACGGACCGCTTACACTTGGCTTTACAGGAACAATGGGACAATTCTCTTCGTCTGAAGCATCACCACAGTTGGGGTGTCCATCACAGATCAGATGGCTATCAACACACTTCTTCCCATCCTTACATAAAAAGTCACCTATAGGCAAACAAAGCAAGATTATCCCTTTTAAAGGCACGAATGCTGAAACTGCAGGATATGAGTAATATTTAAAGAGAAATTCTAATAGCACCACCTCGTTTTAGACACTTTCGGTTGCAAGACTCTTCGTCGAAGCCATCTGGACAGTCAGGCTTTCCATCACACACCTGGGTACTAGAGATGCACAGCTTTCCCCCACGACACAACACAGATGGACTTTCACAAGTCTTCACCGACGTAGGATAACCTGGGCCATAATACAAGTGATCACAACATAAACATCTATGCAGTCTTTGTAGATCTAACGTGCATTAAACTCAGTTCAGCATGAGTAGCAAGTGAAATGCATGTCGAGCCATTTGCCATCCATGTAGAAGCCATTTTGGATAGCACTCAGGGCTTTCAAATTATGCCAGCAGCAGATGCATTTTCCACCTACTCCACCAGTCGGTGCTGTCTACTTTTTAATTTAAGTAGCGTAATTCATATATTTACCACTAGGTGTCAGTCATGACTTAAGGCACCTGCTACTTCAGCATGCAACCCTGCTACTCCAAAACAATTTGAAAGCCCTGCCACTTAAACTTTGCACACAGCTTCACCCCAAATGCTTCGAAACAGGTTTAAATAGCAAAGAGAGCAAACTAGACAAGTCACCCATCACTCCTGTTCATGCTAATGGATAAATTGTTCCATTTAATCTTCTGTTAAGGAATAGCTTAGTTAAGACCATAAACCCCACATGCTTTTCCAAACTGGAACATTACAACCAAAAAGTTACCACAGTCTGCTTCATCTGTTCCATCCACACAGTCTCGTTCTCCATCACACAGGAAGCCCTCCGGGATGCAGCGGGTTTTATTGTCACAGTGATGGCTGCAGCTCTTGGTGCGTGTAAAACAGTCCACTTCATCCGAGCGATCCTGACAATGCGGTTTACCGTCGCACACAAGTTTAGCGTCGATACATTTCTTGCCATGAGCGCACAGAAACTCCCCTGTGTTTAAGAACGTGCTGTCAGAACTACAGACCAAAAGCCTGACGTTACGCTTTGCCCAGATGTCTTACCTGTTTGGCAATTACCGTCACAGCCCTCTTCATCAGAGCCGTCCTTACAATCATCTTCTCCATCACACACATGACTGTAGAGGACACAGTCCATACCGTCCTTACAGGGCTTCAAACCCAAACGGCACTTCGAAGGTACATCTGAGCTGTTTGCAGGCTTGGTGGGACAGTTCAGTTCATCTGAGCCATCAGTGCAGTGCAATTGCCCATCACAGACCAGCTTCCTTTCAATGCACTTGCGTCTATCGTTGCACAGGAAGTAGCCTGGAAGAGAATGTGACCCAATCAACCTTAGATGGAATCATGACCCCTGCTATGAGATTAGATGTTTACTTGCTTCGTTTCTTTCCAAAAATGAGGCAAATATCATGGCTGAATTGGTTCTTTACCCCTCATGCAACCCCAATATCATAAATAAGTGGGGAAGTGGTTTCCTTCAAGCAGACAACCAGTATCATCTTCCACCAAAGCAGATTTGTGATTCATTGCTCATTATTACTGTCATCCAATCATTTACACCGACTGATCTTTAGTCCAACATTCCCTTGTTTTCTTCTACTTTTGTGTTCATGCTGGTTCTCATTTGGCTTTTCTATATGCACATTCTATTCCTCTGAGCCAGTTTATTACAGATCTTTCACTATCAAGTGATTTTTTTTTTTAAACTACCAACTCTCGCTGGAAGAACAAGTTCTGAACACAGTGCTTCCATAGTTTAAGTCCATTGAGTGTGGAAAAGTGATAAAGCAGATCTGAATAACCATCCTAATGGTGATTCTATAATTTAACAGAGGAAGTAAGTGACAAAGCCAGTTAGACAAGCTGTTTTCACTCCTACAGACAATTCAACTGTTCTGTGACATCTGCTTATTCCTGCAGACGCATCTTGATAAGGCTCGTCACTACATGCAAACATTTCCAGCTCAGTCTGCAATTACTTTGGTTCAGACACATGGCATTTATGCATCTACCAGTGCAGACCTACAGAAAAAAAAAATAAATGTATAACTGGATTAATCATCACTTGCATGAATTTTTTTTGCAATTAGAAATCCAATAAAAACAGCATTTAAGGTTTAATAAAAGCACCACGGACGTGCTCATTTTTTAAAAATGTCATGTTCTCCACCTAAACTAGTCTCAAAACAGAATTTTGTCCTCTAATCTACTCGATATTTACGAGACAGTGCTGCCATCTTGCTGTCAAATAATCAATCAACTTTAGAAGTCCACTTCACAAACTTAAGAGCACCACTTTATAAAATCCTCTCATCAGAAGATTGAGCTGAATAAATGTGCAAACTTGAGCTTGCGTTGCAGAATTACTACTGAACGCTGAACTCCATTGATGTACCATCTCTAACCAGAGGTGCCTTTTGAGCAGTGATGAACCAGGAAGCATCCAAAATTCCAAAATGTAACTTATAAAGAGCTTTTAAACCCCATCCTTTAAACGTCAGCATACTTTGCACCCATCTGCAAATATTGCTGTGTGCTAGTTCATGAAGTTACCATTCTCCTGTGATTTCTCACTAACCTCCATCCCCTAAATTGGGTTATTTTAGCTCAAATGCACTGATAATTAATGGAAAAATCCATACCATCATAGAGGCAGGTCCGAATGCAAGGTCTCTCATCAGAACCGTCAGTACAGTCTTTTCTTCCATCACAGAGCTGAGTAGGAGATATGCACTGTAAGGTTGAAAGGCAGGGTACGGAAGGGCTTCTGCAATGGGAATTTGCAGGACTGCGTCCTAAAAGAAGAGTCGTCTTCAAATTACTGCACTCCGATTACAGCTGATTATAAAGAACACATCCATGGACCAAGAAGTAAAATCAATGAACTTGAACCTTAAAAGTACCATATGTAAAGGTTGAACCACAAGCCTGTATCAACTGTATAAAATCAGTACAATTTAGGGGTTCAGTGATTAATCGACTTGGTCTCAATGACGTCGTGTTTCACTATAACTATTTTTACATTACCAACTAATGGAGAGTTAAGTGTGATGGCAGCCTCAATAACAAACTTTTCAAAAGTGGAGGAGTTAAACCCCGTCCCCCCCAACAAACATGATCTCTACTGAAATCAGAAAGATGCTTAACCACAGTCTGCTTCGTCTGATCCATCCCAGCAGTCCTGAATTCCATTGCAGATAAAGACTTCTGGGATGCAGAGCTTGTTCTGGTCACAGCGTAGAGCACAGCTCCTGGTAGGCGTCCAGCACGTGGCTTCATCAGAGTTATCTGGACACTGAGGAGTCCCATCACACACCTGCTTACGGTCGATACACTTTCTCCCAAGACGGCACTGAAACTGGTCTGGAAGAAAAATCTCTAGATAAGTTCACAGCTGTCCTTAAGGTCCACAGAATTCGTTCACCAACTGAGAACTTGGCTGGCTTGCACAGAACCTTGAGCTCCATAAACCTTAAATTCACTCAAATGCCAAGTGAGCCAGGGCTTATTCTCTGGCTCATCACAGCCATGTTCCAAAATGGAGTGGAAAACCCTCTTGGAATAACACTGACCATATAGTTAAGGTTTCCACGGTCCAGCAGTGGCCCATAGACCTCCAACAGCTTTGCGTATAAAGGTGAAAGAACCCTAGTCTTCATTATCTACAACTAAGAGTGCAACTCAAATACTGAAATTCAGTCATCATAACTTACCTGGGTCACACTGAAGATCACATCCATCCTCATCAGAACCATCCTTGCAGTCAATCTCTCCATCACAGACATGACTGTGGAGAACACAATCCGTACCATCTTTACAGAGCTTTGAGCCCAAACGGCAAACCAACGGCACCGAATTTGGGGTTGGTACAGCAGACGAACAGTCCTCCTCATCAGAACCATCACTACAGTCGAGACTCTTATCACACACTTGGGTCCTCTTAATACATTTCTTCCTGTCCTTGCATAGGAAGTCACCTTCAAAGCACAACACACGATTACACATCCTTAAAAGTCTTAGAAGTCACCTTAGAAGGCTTAAAGGCCACCTTACCCATTTTGGTACATGGATCTACACAAGACAGCTCATCAGACCCATCTGGACAGTCCATCTTTCCATCACAGATCTGATTCTGAGAAATACAGAGTCTGGTGCCGTCACACAACATCGAAGGGCTGCGACAGGCTGGGATCCAAGATAACACCGTTGATGCACTTTCAAGTGATGTTCTATTATCCACTGAATTTCCTCTGTCTGGAACTAGAATGAGAAACATTTTTGCATCTGCCAAAAACAAAGAACGCTGAATGATTTTTCCTCCAAACGAATTAAATGTATGAAAGTGTGGTTTAAACTCACAGCAGTCTGCTTCATCAGTGCCATCTGCACAGTCTTGCTCTCCATCGCACAGGAATCTCTCTGGAACGCAGCGGGTTTTGTCATCACACCGATGGCTGCAGCTCTCCGTACGTGTGAAGCAGTCCATTTCATCAGAGCGATCCTGACACTGATAAGTCCCATCACACACCTCCTTCTTGTCTATACACTTCTTCCCATGAGCACACTGGAACTGCCCTGGAAAACAAGCCAGCATTGAAGAGTCACTGACTCTGGAACGTGGTTGGACAAGATAGCCTCAAGGTACCAAAAAAAAAGTTGACTTTTGGAGGTCTGCAGAACAGATCTAAGCTACAGTGGATTTCGTTTTGGTGCAACGTTGCTTTGTGCAGCAGAAAGGTCTAAAGACTCAAGTTTACCAAAACTAGTTTTCCAGCCTTAAAATATGTGACAGATCTTTCACACCTGGAACTGTTAACCTGCATTAAAAGTACCTTTTTGACACTTGCGCTCACAGTTCTTCTCATCTGACCCATCCCTGCAGTCCTTCTCCCCATCACACACATGGCTGTAGAGTACACAATCACGTCCATCTCTGCATGGTTTAAATCCCAAAGGACATTTCAGGAGCCCAGGTTTTTTGCCTTTGACTGCAAGAAATGTGTGATGAGTAAGAAGAGGCTCTGGTAATCACTAAAAAGATCATTTTGGAGCAGAACTTACAGCAGTTCTGTTCATCTGAGCCATCTATACAGTCCACATGACCATCACAGTACTGCTCTTTAGTGAG
>JAVSBU010381811.1:0-14290 GCA_033118015.1 Loricariichthys derbyi
GAACCATCTCAGTCTGGCCTCTCTAACTTTATCTCCTAGTTGTTTAACCTGTGTTGTACCTGTGATGATCTCATTCCTGATTTTATCCATCCTTGTGACTCCCAAGGAGAACCTCAACATCTTTAGCTTTGCCACTTCCAGTTCTTTCTCCTGTCTTTTTGTCAGTGTCACTGTCTCCAAACCATACAACATAGCTGGGGTCACCACAGTCTTGTAAACTTCCCCTTTAACCTTTGCTGCCACCCTTTTGTCACAAATCAAGCTTGATCATGTATGTAGTTGTTTTTAACAGATTCCATTACAATTAAGTACATTTGACCTGAAAATAAGTTCAAATTAATGGGTGGTTTATACCTATTTGAGTGACTGGTTTATTTGCACATTAAATAAATTATTAGTGGACTGGTGTCTTATCCAGGTAGGTTTGCTTACTATGAAGTGTTTATTTACACAGTTATTGAAGCATGACTTTGCCCCTTTCTGTGAATACAGGATGATTTTGTTTCTCTGAACCCTGCTAATGCTATTGCAACTATCTATATGTTTAGATTTCAGTGGTGCATTCATTTTGATGGTAGAAACTGTGGTCTGCTTCCACATTTCTTAACCCTACACCTCTTTCTTACTGGTTCCTGTTTACTGTTGCCTTCTTTATTTGGTGTAGTTTTTCTTAGACAAGTATCGGTACCAAAATTATTTTCATTAGCATGTGTTTGTGGTAAGTTTCATTAGATGCAGCCAAAGACGTTTACTGTACATGCTGATTAAGTGTTAACATTTAATTTAAAATATAGGTTGTTGACCAAAGGCTGGTGTAATGTTAATATAATGGGTAGTTTCACAATAAAACTATGTGAATACTGCTGAAACTGCTAGTGATTGGTGAATGGTTGAAACGGCTTTATACTTTTGACAGTAGTCAAAATGTATTGAAAAATATTATTATAAACAACGTAGAAGATCAACCAGAAGAAAGGGGAACTCAACAAGTGAATGTGATTCAGTTTATATACAGTGGTGCTTGAGAGTTTGTGAGCTATTTAGAATTTTCTGTTTTTCTGCATAAATATGATCTAAAACAACATCAGATTTTCACACAAGTCCTAAAAGTAAATAAAGAGAACCTAGTTAAACAAATGAGACAAAAATATTATACATGGCCATTTATTTATTAAGGAAAATTATCCAATATTAACATTTATTATAATTTATATTGGAAAATATGAAATATAGTGACTGGCAAAGGTATGTAGGCATTTGCTTTCATTATCTGGTGTAACCCCCCCACCCCAACTGCTCGTTTCAGATCCTTTAACGACATTTTGATTGGATAAAAGTCAGGACTTTGACTTGGCCATCCCAAAATATTAAATTTATTCTTCTTTAACCATTCTTTGGTACAACCACTTGTGTGCTTGAGGTCGTTGTCTTGCTGCATAACCCACCTTCTCTTGAGATTCAGTTCATGGACAGATATCCTGATATTTTCCTTTAGAATTCTCTGGTCGGCAAGCCGTCCTGGCACAGATGCAGCAAAACAGGCCCAAACCATGATACAACCACCACGTTTCACAGATACGATAAGGTTCTTCTGGAATGCAGTGTTTTCTTTTCTTCACACCTAGCACTTTTCTTTTAAACCAAAAAGTTCTATTTTGGTCTCATCCATCCACAAAACATTCTTCCAATAGCCTTATGACTTGTCTACGTGATCTTTAGCAAACTGCCATGCACGCCATTGTTGTTCAGTGTTGTTCTGATGGTGGACTCATAAAAATTAGCCAATGTGAGAGAGGCCTTCAGTTGCTTAGAAGTTACCCTGCGGTCCTTTGTGACCTTGCCAACTAGTAAACACCTTGTTCTTGGAGTGATCTTTGATGTTCGATCACTCCTAGGGAGGGTATCAATGATTTTGATTTTCCTCCATTTGTACACAATCTATCTGACTGTGGATTGGAGTCCAAACTCTTCATTTTGTAACTTTTTCTAGCCTGATGAGCATCAACATCTCTTTTTCTGAGGTCCTCAGAAATTGTCTTTGTTTGTGACATGATACATTTCCACAAATGTGTTGTGAAGAGCAGACTTTGATAGATCTCTGTTCTTTAAGAAACAAAACAGGGTGACTAATCACACCTGATTGTCATCCCATTGCTTGAAAACACCTGACCCACTTGCAAATTAACTGCTAATCACTGTTTGTGAAGGTGGTTTCACACACACACACACACACACACACACACACACACACACACACACGAATGACAAATCTCTATTAATCTCCCAATTCTGCTTGTGGATCCGCAGGGTGTATTGGTTGTTTATGCCTGCAACATGTGGAGTTAAAAGACAGATTTTTATTTTCATGATTTATCTCTTTTAAGATCTTGTTCATTAAAGTGAATGAACATTGATTGGATGGTTGTTGGATGGCACGTACCAATATAATTTCTGTTAGAATTCAATGACAAAAATGGCATAGGCTCTATAATGTATGTTTACAGAGCATTAGTATAATGAACAGTGGTGGGTCAATGGTTAAGGCTCTGGGCTACTAAATTGAAAGCAGGTGTGTTCAAATTTGAACTATTGTAACCAGCATAAATGCTAAACATGTGATTTAATGATTTCATTTTGTGTGTGTTTTTTTTTTTTTTGTTTTGTTTTTTTTGATGGCTTGACGGGAAATTAACCAAATCTATTACAGGTTTCTTTCCGTCACCAGACAAATGAACTTTCATTGCTACTTTTACGTCAGTGGCGAAGGAAGAGTTTGCCAACCTGTGAAATAGAAACTTGCACCTTAGATTGATCTGGAGACCATTGTCTTGTTCTTCTTAATGCATAGTTTTATGAGTAGGTGTCCTATCAGTTTTCCGATCAAAGATAAATCAGTAAGTTAATTCAAAATGGGTCACTGCTTTTTTTTTTCAACAAATTATTCATAGTGCACCCCCGTTAAAAAGGTTACAATTGATCCAGCATGAACTTTTACTACATCCTGATTTTCCTTTAAGAACTGACCCGTTACCTAGAATGATGACTGTTTCAGTTTCTGAGAACTTGGACTTTGTGTGCAATTTTGGTGCGTCTCTTACTCATTATCATTTTCTTTGAATGCACAGTGTGAAGTGAAACACTGCAGTACAAATAACTGCCCAGGAATAACACACAACATAAATTGCAACAAATGCTCTAGACACAGTGCATTCAGAAAGTTTTCAGACCCTTTCAATTATTTCCCCATTTTATGCTGCTGTCTCGTGTTAAAAAAAAAAGTTTTTCTCCAATCATCGGCACTCGATGCCCTATAATAAGAAAGTTATCTTAGAATTTTTGCAAATTTATTAAATTGGAAAAAAACTAATTTTGCATGGACATAAGTATTCAGACTCTTGAAATTTAGCTTTGGAGGGCTCCCATTTCTCGTGATCATATGAGGTGTTTCTATACCTTGATTGGACCTTGTTTGGAAAGACACACCGGTGTATATATAAGATCCCATGTCTAACAATGCATATCAGAACAAAAACTAATCCATTAGTAAGAAAGAATGGCATGTAGAAAATTGTGTGTAGGCACAGGTCTTTAGAAGTCTAAAAATATTTCTGCTGCATTGAAAGTTCCCAAGAGCATGGGGACCTCTATAATTCTTAAATGGAATATGTTTAGAACAACCAGGACTCTTCCTAAAGCTAAGGAATAATTAGGGGAGGAGGGTTCTTTGGTCACCTCTTTTACCAAAGCCCAATGCTATAAAAACACTGCTGAACACCACCAAGCAGAGCTTTATGGCAGAGTGTCCGGGAAGAAGCCTCTCAGTAAAAAACACATGAAAGCCTGTCTGGCATTTGCACAAAAATGTGTGAAGCAAGCTTCTTTGGTCTGATGAACTGAAGATAGAATTGAGGCCAAAAAGTTTAAAGTGCCATGTCTGGCAGAAACCAGGCACTGTTCATCACCTGCCCAATACAGTCCCTATGGTCCCTATAGTGTAGGCATGTTTTTCAGTGGCTGGTCAGGGTGGAGGGAAACCTGAATGGAACAGAGTAGAGATATTCTTAATGAAAACCTGGTCTAGAGCACCCAGGTCCTCTGACTGCTCCGACAGTTCACCTTCCAACAAGACAATGACCAAGAAAACACAGAACTGGTGTAGGCCCAGTCTTTTGATCTTTTGAGTGGCCCAATCAGGTCTGAATGGAACCGAATTTAATACTTCTGGAGAGACCTGGATGGGGACAGTCCCCATACAACCTGACAGAGGTTGAGAGGATCTGCAGACAAGAATGGCAAAAAAATCCCCAAATCCAGGTGTTCAAGCCTTCTGGCATCATACCAAAGAAGACTGGAATCTGTAATCACTGCCAAAGGTGTTTCAACTTAGTACTAAGTAAAGTGTCTGAATACTTATGGCAATGCAATGTCTTAGTTTTTCCCTTTTCAGTGAATTTGTAAAAATAATTCTAAAAATTCTGTTTTAACTTTGTCATTATGGGGTATTGAGCACAGAATGATGATGATGGGGGGGGGGGGGTTCCTTCTCTTGTACAAGGCTGTAACATAAAATATGAGTAAAGTCTGAAGACTTTCTGAATGCATTTTATTGATTATGAAAACGTATGCTCAGTCCTGCTCAATTTGATATTTTATTGATAGTCTAAATGAAAAGACTGACAGGTTCCGCAGGGAATTAATTTAAATACACTGAGTTTTAATGAGCATTTATTCAAATAATATATGTTTAGGTCACTAAGCTGTACCACATTTTGATAAAGGCAAGATATTGATGGCCATTGACGTCTGCACTGACTTATTATATTAGAATTATTATAGCAGTGATTTGATTTTCAAACCACCTACTTAAGGAGTGACTGTGGTGGCCTAGCGGTCCAGTGTTCAAATCCCACCTCTACCAGGCTTCCAACTTGGGTCCTTCAGCAAGACCCTTAACCCAGGTTTGTAATACTGTATCTACTGTAAGTCACTCTCGATAAGAGCATTTGCTAAATACCAAAAAATTCTAAATGTCAAAAGTGTAAAAGAAACAGATGGACTACAGTCTAATTTTAAAACTACAGTGCTTCTATACGGATTGGGCAATGACCATGGAAATATGGAGGTGTGTGTGTGTGTGTGTGTGTGTGTGTGTGTGTGTGTGTGTGTGTGTGTGTGTGTGTATAAAGTATATATCAAGGTACATATCAAATATTAAAATATCATGATTGTCACTTATTTTAGAAAATGAAACCCATATACAGTATTTTATATAGATTCATTACACATAGAGTGAAACTTTTCAAGCCTTTGTTTCTTGAAATTTTGATGACTGTAACTTTACAGAAAATTAGAATCAAGAACCACTACACAAAGACCTTCCGTGTGTCAAGCATCTCCTGAAACAAAGACAACGTCTGAAGTGTCTTACCTGGGCTGTGGAGAAAAAGAACTGGACTGTTGCTCAGTGGTCCAAAATCCTCTTTTCAGATGGATGTAAATTTTGCATGTCATTTGGAAGTCAAGGTCCCAGATTATGGAGGAGGAGTGGAGAGGCTCAGAATCCACATCGCTTGGAGTTCTGTATAACGTTTCCACAGTCAGTGATGATTTAGGGAGCTATCTAGCAGGAAATGTTAGAGCACTTCATGCTTCCTTCTGCTGACAAGCTTTATGGAGAGGCTCATTTTATTTTCCAGCAGGACTTGGCACCTGCCCACACTGCCAAACGTAATAAAAGCTGGTTCAATGACCATGATGTTACTGTGTTTGATTGGCCAGCAAACTCGTCTTATCTGAACCCCATAGAGAATCTAGTTGTATTGTCAAGAGGAAGATGAGAGACACCAGACCCAATAATGCTGTCAAAGCAACCTGGGCTTCCATTAGACCTGAGCAGTGCCACAGGATGATCACCTCCATACCACACCACATTGATGCAGTAATTCATGCTAAAGGAGGAACAACCAAGTATTGAGTGCACAGAAATAAATATACTTTTCAGAAGCCTGACATTTCTGTTAAAAATATAGTTTTTCAAATTGATCTTCTGTAATATTCAAATTTTCAGAGACACTGATTTTTGGGTTTTCATTAGCTATAAGCCACAATCACCAAAATTTCAAGAAATAAAGGCTTGGAATGTTTCACTAATGAATCTATATAATATATGGGTTTCACTTTCTCAAATGAGTGACAACAAATATTAAACTTTTTAATGATATTCTAAATTTTTTTTAGATGTACCTGTATAGCATTGACCTGTATGAGATCCTAGTGTGTCTAAAGGTATGTATGCTTGTTTAGAATTCTTGCAGGAAAGAATGCTGATGTACTTCCAGTATTTGCACAAGCAACTTTAGTAGTTTCCTTTGTCACTTTCTGCTCACACTCTCACAGGAAAGGCAATCAAATAGACACTTATTACCACAACAGACAATGTGGTCAGCTTTTTATCTACAGTCATTCTTCTTTTCAAGAATATGACCTAAATGAGGTGTGACCCTAACTATAACTAGCTGATGTAGCATGATTGATTCAAGGTAGCATACCTTAGCATAAAATGTAAGGAATTTCAATTTGAACTTTTGTACCTACTTTAACTGGTTGATGTATATTATACCTTTTGACTGTAACGAACCGGGTGCTTTTTCATCACATTCAGCCATAAAACTATTTTTGAGATGTAATTTGAGTTGTGGGCTGTTCTTAGGACAGCAGTGACACCAATATGGCAGTGGCATAGTATAGTGTGTGCTTGTTATAGGTGCAGCAGTGTTACATAGTCTGACAAATTTTGTCCAAATGGGGGAAATTCACACCCAGTGTTACAATCTCCAAGAATTACTGACCAATAAAGATCACTTCAATAGCAAGGTGTTGTTAATGAAGTTACAACTTCAGGTCTTTCTTGCATTGGGCAATGTTAATGTTCATTTGTCAACAATTAGGAAACAACAGTGGTATGAAGGCCAGTGTTGCATGGAGAATGTTAATACTCTCCAAAAAAGAACATTGCTACACATCTCCAGTTTCCTAAGGGTCACCTGGACAAGCCAGAAGTGTATTTGAGAACGCAAAGCACTGCAGTCCAGCATAAGAAACTTATCTCATCTTTAAAATATAGTGGCAGTCGTGTCATGGTTCGGGCCTGTTGCATTATGGGACAATAGAGTTTGAATTTATATCAGCAAATTCAAATAAAATGTCAAAACTTCTGTTCATTAATTCAATCTCAAGAGAACGGTGGACCAGCATCAAGATAATGACGCTACGCGAACATGGTGTTCTAGCAAAGAATGGTTAAAGTAAAACAAAGTTAATATTTTGGAATGTTCCAATCAAATAAGTCACCTTAATCCAAACAAGATATTTTGGAATTACCTCAAGAAAACTACTCATGTAAGGAAATCAACTAACATCCCAGAGTTGAAGCTGTTCTGTAAAGCAAAATAGGCTAAATTGTGTCCAAGCCAATTTGTTTGACTGTCAAAGTTTAGTTTTTATTACTACACAATACCAGCTACTGAACAATAATGTTCCTCACATATAATATTACACATGTAATACATGTAACACATAATATTAGATCATTTTCCTCAATAAATAACCAAGTACAGTTGCAATCAACAATATTCAACCCCACTCAACTCCAAAGACATTATAGAGATATGGATGAAAGATAATGACAAAAAAACTCAATAAACAACAAATAGTATTTATTACAAATAGTATTTATAACTATTTGAACACATATGCATGTGTATTATTATTCAACCCCCTGCTTTATTACTTAGTGGTACATTCTTTAGCTTTTATAACATCCAACAAACATTTTCAGTAACTACCTGGAATGTTCTTGCACCTCTCAATTGGAATCTTGGCCCATTCTTCACATGAAAAAGCCTCTAGTTCAGTGATGTTTGATGGCTTCCATGCTGGACCTGCCTTTTTTAAATCCCACCAAAAATTTTCAATCGGCTTTAGATCTGGTGACTGAGAAGGTCACTCCAGGACATTCCAGGATCTTTTTCTCAACCAAGCTTTGGTTGACTTGGAAGTGGGCTTAGGATCGTTGTCTCACTGGAAGGTCCAATGATTGCCAAGGTTTAATTTGTCAACAGATTACATCAATTTCCTCTTGAAAATGGCCTGTTATTTCTAAGAATCCATGATACCAGGTACACAATCAAGATTGCCAGTTTCTGTTGCAGAAAAACAGCCCCACATCATCAATGACCCACTTCCATGTTTGACTGTGGGGATGGTTTTCTTCTAGTCATAAACCTGGCCTTTTGCAGTTCCCGTCCCACTTTAGTTTCATTAGTCCATAGAACTTTCTTCCAAATCTCTGTAGCCTTATCCAAATTCCTCTTGGAATAGTCTAGTCGACTTTTGATGTTCCTTGTGGTTAAGAGTGGAGTGCATCTTGGAGTCCAGCCATGAAGTCCTCGTTTATTCACTGCATGTCTTATAGTTGCTACTGAAGCACTTATTCCAGCCTTCAGGTCAGGTCATCCTGTTGGTGTCTTGTACTCACAGGAAGTTTTTTCTTAATTGTCCTGACTAAGTTGTTAAGGGCCCTTGATGAACTGCGATGAACTCTGAGCTTTTGTGGAAGCTCCTTTGTCTGTTCCATGATTGCAACTCACCTTGAATTCCTTCATGAGTGGCGATTATATATGCATCACAGCTGAAGCAAATGAAGGATCATTATAGAGTTCTCAAAGGCTTAATTTGTTAATTGTTAAAGTGGAGTTTGAACTCCACTTTAGTCCATATAAACTGCCAGAAAGCTTTAAAATCAATAATATTATATAAAGGTTGAATAATTGTGAAGTCTCTATCTTAACAGAATATACTGTTACACACAAATACTACATTATACATTTTTGTTCTGATTTTATGTATCACTCAACTCATAAAAAAGACATCCAAAGCAGAATCGTGCTATTTGAAAAAAACAAACAAAAACAAACAAACTGATACATCCTTAAAATCTTTTTGGGATTTGAATATTTTTTACTGCAATGGTATATTTTTACCCGTTTTTATTGGGTTCTCTTTCATTTTAGAGTTGTGTTAAAAATCTTATGATGTATATAATTTATGCAGAAATATTGAAAATTCTAAGAAGTTCAGACTTGCATGCACCACGGTATGAAAGTATTATGCTGGAATAAACAAGTCTTAAACAATGCATTGTGTACAGTCAGACCCCTCTTTTTTTTTTACCTCCCTCAATCCAACCCCAAAGAGTACTTTTAATTTTTTTTTTTGGTAGCTGCAGGGAGTGGCATTTTTTTTTTTTTTTTTTTTTTTTTTTTGGCTTGTTGCTGAAGCTGTGGCCATGATTCTCACACTGGCCAGTGCTACGTGTAGAATAAAGACACACATTCAGCTGCATTACTGTTACTGTGGTTTACTTCTGTGCTGTGCTGTATTTTTCATTGAAAGCTTTCGTTTTTCCAGCCCTGCAAAGCAACACTGATCAACATCTGAGCTTTAGCATCGTCATGACTGAAACTTTTTTCTTTTCTTAATACATTTTTGCTGACACAACCACGTGGCAGTTCGAGTTTTCTTTCTTATACAGTGTGTGTGTTAGAGGTGAAATGTGCAAGTGTGAGTTTACTGTAAAGAGGTGACATTGCCATTGCTGGAAATTGCCCTATTTAGGTCACTTCTGAGGTTAGTCGTTTATCATACACTCGTCTTTTAACACACCCTGATGCCATATCTCTAGATATGGCAAGATATGGATAAACTAAACACTGCTGCTTTCAAAACTGTAGTAATAAAACTGAATACTCTGTAGTTTTAAGTGGTATATTTGTAATAGACATCCCTCTGTTTCACCACCCAGGAATTATCAGTTTGTGTGACCCTACACTATTTTTTTTTATTCAGTACTGAATGTGTATAAACTAACTTTTATAGGTATAAACTAAATTTTGTAGTTGATATATTATAATAAGAACAAATCTCATGTGGCAGAAAACTTTTGCACAGTACTTATAGTGGCCACTGTGTAAAGTTGCAGTTGTTTTTGTGCATGCATGCATGCCTTGCAATGGTATGGCACCCTGGCCAGGGGTGAGATTTGAACCCTTAACCTTTGGGTCAGTCCAGTACCTGTACCCAGTTATTTCTGGATCAGCAATCCTTAGGTGTATGAAGTGAAATGTCACCTCGGCCATTTTCTTTAAAGCTGACAAATCAGGACTGTGAATGAAGTGGCAATGACATAGGCTGTCCTCGTCACACACTCTAAGCATCCCACAATAACCTTTGAGTTGCCTCATCATATCATTGAGAAGCCTTGGCCGTGGGCTGACCATTAGAGTTTGAGCACATAGGAGAACTCCAGACAAGAGAACCATGCAAATGACTGGTGGACCCTCAAAATGATATACAGTCAAGCAGAACTGGCAGATGACAGGATGATCATTCTCCTTATAAAGCTATTTATATAGGAATGAATGGCAGAATGTGCTGAAATTCAGATTTTAACTGACAAACTTCCGAATCTGTCATCAATGATGTCACAACAAACCACTGTGTCTGTGAGACTCAGTGGCATTGATGTGATGTCTTCTTCCTCTCTCTCTCTTCCCACTTACTGTTGTTCCCAAATCTTTTCAAACATACCTGCCATGTATACTTGCACACTTAGCTCTTTTGAAGCATTATGTGTTTCATGCAGGAAATGCTAATTTAGTTTGTATTGCTTCATTTGCATGATTTTCGTGCAGTGTCAATATTTTTCTTCCTGTCTATGTTTAAAATTGTTGTGTTTACTCGTATTTCTCATGTCACACGTATGTCGCTAATAAATTCTAGAAAATAACAATTCACAAATACTGAGTAATAACAGTTGCACTCAAAAATTAGTTCAGAGTTACTGCTGTATCATAAAGATGTTACAATCATTATAATCTCTTTATGAAATTTTGTAGTTGCCCAATGTCAATGAAAAAGAAATAAAACCAATTAGTTTGTCAATATGGAGAGCCTACAGAAAAGGGTTTCTTAATCTGTGGGCCAAGACCTCCATATTTATGGAACTCCCAAGTTCTCTATATGTAGGCGCAACATACCATGCAATGTCTTGTATGAGTACGTTGTTGTATTGCATAATATTTCCTATGAAATGATGGAAGATTCTACTTCCTGAAAGAAGTCCAGCTTTCTAAGTTCATGCCCCAATGCATGAGGTTCACAGAGGTGGACAATGAAGACGTAAGGGGCTGGACTGCGGACGAGAAAGTACAGGGCTCAAATCCTCCTTCTGGCAAATTGCCACTGTTACTTTCCTGGGCAAAGTCCTAAACTTGGATTGCTTTGGATTGTTACAAGTTGCTCTGGAAACCAGCTACTGCTAAATGACTAAATCTAACTCTAACATGGCTCTAAAATAGTTTATTCAGCGACAGAAGAAAACCTCAGTTGAATGGAAGTGAATGAAGCATTAGTTCTAAATTGAGGCAAACATTTGAGAGCCTGATGATGTTTGAAGAAATTCAATTTTTAAAATATAAATTGATGCCATACTCCATTAATTAGAATTGATTGAGTTCATTACGCTTACATACAATATATGGTGCAATCAAATGTTCATTCCACTTGGACTTTTGGACTAAACAGCTGAAATAAATATTGATGTTTTTAAAATATTCACATAAAGGAGGCATGGAAAAATATTATTTCATGACTTAGACACAAAAATGTATCTCATGTCACCAACCCATAAACATTTATATGAAAACTTGTTTTGCCATGTTGCACTTCAAGTTGCAGGATTTGAATGCCTGATTTATGTTTCCAATTTAATGGAAGAAAAAAAAAATTACAATACTCCAACAATGAATATGAATAATGTTTATTAAAATAAAAGTTTGAAACAACAGCTGCATCAAATAGCTAACTTAAAATAAAACAATACATATTCAATAAATTAGACATACTAATGTACTAAAAATATTGGCAATAAATAACATTCATACACAATTTCAAGCTGACCATTTAAACGTAGTCAGTCAATGTGACTTATTAAATGGTACTTAATTCTTCAAGGAAGATTTTCAGATGAATTTTTCTAGAACTCTAGAACAGAAAAACACAGGGCTTTTCCAAAACACAAGGTTTCCCAGTGCAATAACAGATGAAGTAGTGTGACAGAAGCACATACTGAAGTAGTAATAATTAAATATTTTATAGACAATATACAATATTGTTTGCGCACTATTCAAATAAAGCTATGCCTCATCTTCATCTTCAGTGTCTATACCTCTTCGACACAAGATAATCTTCAATGTAGTTGAACAACAAGTCCAGCTGTCCCATAGCTTTGTACAGGCCTTTCTCTCCCATCTAAAGACACAATGCAATTATCCATCAGTTCATTTGACGTGTCATGATATTTAATGCACTGTAACTGGTTTCATTAGATATATGGACACTTACTTGACTGTATGATTCTTCGATGCTGGAAACTTTAAATGGATTCCTGCATGTGAAGTATTTTCTCTGTAACACAAAATGGTTCTGTTAGTTGAATGTCACATAGCATACTGGATATGATATGACATGCTAAATTCTAGTAGTATGTAGTTTAGGGACTCTTTCCCTAGTTTATTTTACTTCGGTTTTATAGCCACATGACGACTTTCTCTTTCATATTTCACTGTCATGTACTGTAATATTAACTACCTTCTCAAAACTAGTTTAGAAAAAAGGTTTAATCTGTTGTTTGTATGTTAACTAATTGTAAATATATACTGTAATAGTTTTATTAGCAATACTATTAATGAATATGTATTTAATTTCTAAGGCACATGCTAAAAACACTTTTTAAACACAGTGGAGAGATTATAATCTACTCCTTTTGGTGCTTTATTTTAAGGTAATGTTAAATTTTTTTAATTTTTTTTTTTTATTTTTTATTTTTGGAAAAGTACCTTATTCAGAGAAACCTCCAAGTTTGGCTTTTAAAGGTTTAGAGATTTTGATTTAAAAACTTGTAAACTGTGTTTTAGCTATTTAATAGATGTTTTATTCTATAGATTAATTAATTCATTTGAACAAACTAAAATATTACACCATTTTATTAGTTTTATGCTTGTGGGACGAAAGGCCTCCATATAATTACTAAATATAAAATTACCTCAGGTTAGCTTCACTTGCTATTGCTAGCTAGTTAGCAAACGATGGCTAGTTAGTAAACAAAAGCTATTTAGCCTCTTACTGTATATAGGGTAAGGCCACGTATTTATACTGACAAAAATGATAGTTAATCGAAATGACTGATTCGAAATAAATTCATACA
Organism: Loricariichthys derbyi; assembly: GCA_033118015.1. Taxonomy (NCBI): domain Eukaryota; kingdom Metazoa; phylum Chordata; class Actinopteri; order Siluriformes; family Loricariidae; genus Loricariichthys; species Loricariichthys derbyi. The sequence continues at coordinate 13,325 of JAVSBU010381811.1, forward strand.
CTTTTAACGTTTATTATTTTATCACTTTCTAGAAATATGTTTCTAAATTACTGAAGTACTTAGCTATGATAGATAGTAATAACGTATGTAGCATAATAACCTGCCTGTACTGACAGAAACCTACAGCATTGATTTGGGGATGTTTTTCATAAGGTTAATACAATTTTTTAACTAAGAACCTTTAAAAAACATATTCGTTTTCCTTATACCCATTTGTCTAAATGTGTTTAGTAATTCGTGAAACGCACAATACTTTTGTAGACGTTGTCATTATTTAAAGTTTGTATGCTATTGATAAATAGCAAGAAATTCGTGTATTTTACTCTCTTTCTCCAGATATAAGTTTATCTGTGAGTTATTTAAATAAATTCTCGATAATTCTTACTTAAGTGTAACCAGTGAACAACTTTGTAGCTATTATTAATCTGTATTAAATGTTAGAAAAGTCGATCATAACGCAAACGTTTTTAAGCTAATCGAATACATGGACTAGGGTGAGTAATCGAGTCTATAAAATAGATACTCACACATTGAATCAGCTCCCTTTTGAGCTCTTTAAAAACATCTCCGATGTTGTCGATCTGCGGTTTGCGTTTCTGATTCACGTCCCCGTTGACTGCTTTTGGTAAAACGGTTTTCAGGTAGAAATGCAGCACGTCGTCCATCACTTTGCATCCGTAGGGACTCTGAAAGACAAGCAGATCGTCTTACATGTGATCCGAAACTTTCCATCCGTCCAGATTGCTTTAGCCCTGCTGAATACGAAGCTTGGTGCAGCGCCCTTCAGTTTCGATATGATTGGTGTCATTACGCAGCGCAATAGAGCTGCAGGTGCAATTTAAACAGACTAAGCTAAAACATCAGCAAGAATATAAAACTCCTACTGAGAGCTTAGATGAATAGAGATGTACTTACTTTGAAGTGATCCAGTATCGTCTTGTTGAACAGTGAAGACTCCAGATCATC
>JAVSBU010382006.1:0-15577 GCA_033118015.1 Loricariichthys derbyi
GCTCGCTATAAAAATAATAAAGTGCGTTAACGCGCGTTAAAATAATTGTCGGCGTTAATTTATCAATGAGTTAACGCACGATTAACTCGTTAACGCGCCCAGCCCTAATTATATTATATTATATTATATTATATTATGTTATATTATATTATTGTGGTACTGAGGGTTCACAGACTAACTTTTAGTAAACATACAGTAGAAATGACTTAAACACTAAACGTTACATAGGTACAAACACTAAATGCTTAGTAGCTAAAACAGTCAGACAACTTTTTATTTTTATTTTTAGTAGACACGCTTACGACTTTTATGTTGGATTTTAATAGTGCAGGCCTCAGTTCTTCTTTTTCCTTCTAATACTGTGGCTAACATTGATCATATGTTGATTCTGTACTGGAGTCCAGCTTAATTCTTAGTACACCTGCTCTCAGTACTTGTACTGCCTCCATATTACCATTGACTCTTTAATAAAGTCTATTAATTGAGGTCTTGGCAGATTGTGAACCTGTAGGCAACAGAATTTGTTTTGAACTATTAAACTTATAACTGCCACTTTTATTTTCTCATATTGTTGAAGCGTTTGGACCAAAGCATCAGCATCATAATGCTATTCCCAAACCCGGTCCCACTGGTGCAGCTCGCCTGCCAGAGCCATGGTGAGCTGTAGAATTAACCCTAGACTGGAATATCTACATAGCTTGCCTTTGCCATAATAATATTGTTCCTTCTTATTTCTGTGGCCGATTTGTCCAGTTACAATCCTTTTTTGAAATGCATATAAACATAGGTTTTATTTGTACTATAATCAGTGCTTGCAGACTAGCTCATGAAGACTTGAACAGCCATCCCAAGGCATTTCATACGCCCACTTAAATACGTTGCTAACAGTTATACGTCACGGTGTGTAAATCGCTGTGGCTTTTGTACTCATTTGCTTATTTGTAATGCCATACCTTTCAAGCAACTTTGTCATTCCAAATGGATTTTATGCATACCAGGTGTCGAGCTTTGCACCTGACTCTCAATCTAGCTGCAGAAATAACAGCATCAGTATCTAAAGCAGACTTGTGTTTTCCCTCTGCAGCTAATTGCCCTGTTCACTGGAGAACACAAACAGCCTGGTCTGCTTAGAACAGCAGTAGCACCTCAGAGGCAGCAGTCCTCCCACATGCTTTGTGGGTCGGCATCAATATAGCAGTGAAAGTGGCTGCACCTCTACACACTCACAAATCAGTCTAAAATGTAGGAAACATTTTACGACTCTGCTGCAGTCTGGTGTCTGTTCACATTATCAGTCAGACTTCGTTTGGTAGCTTCACATAGAGCTTCTGTCCCACCTGAAACCATTATGTTATATAATTACACTTATTGTTATTATTATTATTATTATGTCTGTTTTATAGATAATGTAAACAAAATGTTCAATCATTCATAGATCACAGGAAGAAAAAAAGCTTTGGCTTTTCTAAATAACTGCATCATGTCACTCATCTGTGTTTAAGCCAATCAGTTTGATTAATGGACCCATCAGTCTCTGACAGTCTGTCGACGTTTTGGGTCTTTAAACTTCATTCTTGGGTCGTTCTCTGAACAAGCTAATGCTAATGACAGTAAGTATAGAACCTATAAAGTTGGCTTTGTAAGTTTGTGTCTGCAAAATATTTAAGGAAAAAATTAATCATTAATGCTGTGAGTACTAAAGTTTATGAAGCACAAACATAAAACACCAAGTTTACATGGAATCAATAATCCGATCATAAACAGATTTCTGCATTTATCTGATTATTTATTATTTAGCGTGTTTCTGTAGGACTAGTTGTTTTTTTTCTCTTGGAGGATCTAGCAACACTAGAATTAAATGAAACATTCACGAAACAGTATATGCTTAAAGAATTTAATTATTTACTTATTAAAGCTTGTAATTTACATCACATCCTTATGTGAGAGTTACTGACTGATTGCCAAAGGTCAGTATGTAATATGTTATAATGATAGTTGTTTTAATTTAACTATAAGTGTTGTGGTTTAATCATTTACTGCAGTCCTTCTGCCATTTCATTGGGTTCAATCTAGATTATTAACCCAGTATGTTTTACTGGAACCAAACTCCAGCTACGTCCCATTTACGATGGGGATACGTTCCACCTAATCTATGGTTTTTTGAGTTTATCGTCCATTGAGGATTTTAATATATTGTGTATTAAGATAACTGCAGCTTTTCCTCACTACATTTCCCTGCATGCATCACTCCCATGATGTCACCCATAAGGTCCCACCGTGTGTCCGCTGGAGAGACTGTAGTGCTTAGTGTGTTTTAAACACGAGTTTTAAACACAACCGTAACCAGGTTTTCTCTCTATATATAATTTATCTTCTGTTCCTTATACGTTTTTTTTCTATTTCTTTATATCCTAGCATTCTTGGATAGACTGAAAATATTGATTGTAATCTTTCCAGTCATTGTTCAGTTTGTGTGTGTTGTTGAAGTTCTCATTGTGGTATGTGTGTAATTTCTCCATTAAATGAATAATAAAATTAAATAATATAGTAATAATGCAGGTAAGCACTGTTTAATAACTATCTGATCACTGTGTGCGAACATTAATGTCTTTTAACTCTGGACTTTTTTGTAGTAATGGTGGGTGTGTGTTTGTCTGTGTGTATTTTTGACTACAGTTGTAATTCAGTTGATGTGTTTAGAGACGTTTTGTGCAAGTTATTCATACTTGTATGATTAGTAACTAGATGTGTGTGTGTGTGTGTGTGTGTGTGTGTGTGTGTGTGTGTGTGTGTGTGTGTGTGCCTGCCTGACCTAGAGTAAGTAGTACTCATTCCACATTACTTGTATCTTCTCTCAATGCATTTTTGGTTTCCATCAAAGAGATATATCAGGAGCATCATACCATCTGTTTAAGGGTTATACCAATCCCATACACAGAGTCATAACAGTATATCACTCTATTTTATATAATTATTATTCATTTCCATAAATGATAAAAAGCTAATCATGTATATAACGGTTTATGCTTACATATCTGTTTTCAGCATCTCTAATACATTTATGTATTATTTGCACACAGTTATTCAAAGGTTTGCTCAATTTTGGAGGAGCCATATATATTAGAGAATAATCTATAGTTATAAATATTTGCTTTGACAAAATGCTCCATTTTTAAAAAGAAATAAATTTGACTTTGATGTCTTGTGAAATCCCCGTGAAAGCACTGTGACTATAGTCAGCATCCATTTCAGTGACCTTAATCCATATTTAACTTAAACATATTTAGCTTGTTGTTGTGCAGTTGGTTTGTGTTGGTACTTTGTACTGATCTGGCTGTTAAGTAGTTCATGTTATTTGCCTGAGGAGATGAAATAGAGGAACAGATGGATAATCTGATATGTATTGATCCAGGCTGACTGATCATATTATGGCTTATTGTGCGATTGTGTTCCTTTAAGCAACCTGTAGCTAATTAATTAAAACTCTGTCCTCAACTAAAGCTAATTACATGAATGTCACCTGTTTACTTACTTAAGTGTGCTGTTTTGATTGTGTGTTGTTTAATACTGATTAAATCAATTTGTACAAGATTTATTTAATTGCATGTTCTCTCTTAACATACCGCTGTAATTTCTATTAGGGTAGAGTTGGATGTTTTGCATTCATAAGGCTAATTAACTCGATTAGCTTCATGAATTATTGATTTGGATGAAATCTACATAGCGGTGTTGATTTGCACTGTATTATTTATAATGCTATAGTCAGCAGTATTACCAGTATTACTAGCTAGAGACTTTTGAACTGTGTATCCAGTTCCAGGCGGGTTTTAGTAACCCAAATCAATCATGATACAACAAAACTTGTGAAGCAGAATGTAGAATGAAGCAGATTTATTTAACCGTATATCTACGAATCAAACAGCTCTGTACAGACTCGAGAGAGAATGTTCATGGTCAGTGGGTAAAGCCAAGTCAATATGTGCCATAACATAGCAAACCTCTTTACTCAAAACAATGTCAGTCAGATTCTAAGGCTGCATAATTTGATCTTTCAGTGATAGCATTGCACATAGTAAAAAAAAAAAAGTCTAATAAACAGGATATTGCTTCCATTGTGGACTTAAACTGTAAACTTTTCTTGATTTATATTAACAGACAGACAGCTATCCCATAATTTAAATTTTCTGAAGAAGGCTTGAAATAGTTGTGTGCTGAGGGACGAAGTCCGTTTTTTTTATTGTCCACAATTTGGCACAAACTCATAAAGGACACTGGCTATGCCTTCATTTTTCTTTCCCTCAGCATTGCATGCTGTCTCTTAACTTTTCATAAATTTTTGCTGATACATTTCCATGTTCCTAGTTGAGCATCACCTGTATATGGAGATGTGAATCACTAGGTACCTCTCAATTCCATTCAATTATGATTGACAGCGCTGCGATATGATCATTAATCAGGTAATCAGTTATCAATGCATCTTCATGCATCTTTTATTCTATACAGGATTTTTTTCTCTTACAGTGATTCCATGACTTCGGTTTTGGTCCCTAAATTGTTGCCAGTAATGATTATAATGCACCAAAGGTGGTTACACCAAATGACTTCTTACTAAAAAAACAGGAAATTACATGTGCATCAGGACGACAGGTGTAGAATTAGAGATATCTGTATTAATAATGGTATAAAACACTACCTTTTACTTTGCTATATCTGTTTCTAAATGTATTTGGGATATTTACTGGTTTGTTTATTTGTCAGAGTTCTACTGGATACAAATGACTACATTCTAAAGTAGTGATACGATAAATATATTATATCACAACATTTAAAGACATTATAACAATATATAATATTTATTAAGATATGTGGGATCCCAGACCAAATGCATCAGTAGTGACAGATTCTCATAATCTGCTGTTCAAATGTTATCACACACTTAGTATGGTGACTTTTATTCAAAATGTGCTACACTTCATCCAGTTAAACAGGAATAATTACACTCTTTATAATGAACAACCCCCCATCTCTAGAAGGGTAGAAACTGGTTTTGTTATCTTAGCTGCTATTCCAGCTTTTTTTTAAAAAGTAATTTATTTTGGTACTCTCCATTTCCTTTTTTTAATAATCAAACCAGAGTGTGTTTTTCATACAGGACTTTTAACACAGTGTTGGCAGTTTAGAGATTTGAGTGCGTCCCTAAATAGTAAGATACACTGTATTGCCAGAAGTTTCCGCTCACCCCTCCAAAGCATTGAATTCTGGTGTTCCAATCACTTCTATGGCCACAGGTTTATTAATTCAGGTATTATTCAGATATTGCACACTGCTTCTACAAACATTAGTGAGAGAATGAGTGGCTCTTAGGAGTTCAATGGATTCCAGCATGGTACCATGATAGGATGCCACCTGTGCAACAAGTCCAGTCATGAAATTTCCTTGCTACTAAATGTTCCACAGTCAGGAGTCAGTGGTATGATAACAAAGTGGAAGCGATTAGGGAAACTCAGCCATGAAATAACAGAGTAAAGTCTGAGGACACTGAGGAGCATAGTGCACAGAGGTCACTAACGTCCTGCAGAGTCAGTCACTACAGACCTCCAAACTTCATGTGGACTTCAGATTCGCTCAAGAACAGTATGGAGCATCATGGGTTTCCATACATCACCAAGTGTTATGCAAAGTGTTGGATGCGGCATTGTAAAGTACATCACCACTGGAATCTAGAGCAGTGAAGATGTGTTCTCTGCAGTGACCAGTCACACCTCTGGAAGAAAGGTCAAAAATTCCCATTAACACAATCCTAAAGCTTGTGGAAAGCCTTCTCAGAAGAGCTGAAGCTGTTATAGCTGCAGAGGGTGGAACATCATATTAAACCCTATGGATTAAGAATGGGATGGAACTCAAGCACATGTGACTACGTTGTGTATCTGTGTATTTATCCCTTCCCAAGTATAAGTATTCTCTTAGATACTATGGATAGAATTTAGGATGAAATGTACAAGATGATTCTCTTAAGTCAGCCTATTATGACTGATGGATTTAACATCATCAGGTTCCTCACTCCACAAAGGCTCCCTCATCACATCACAGTTACTGCTGCATGGTCCTCTGTGATTTAGTTTTCAAACTCTCAGGGCAGGCATTAATATTCCTGATGTTCAGCACAGCAAGTGCAGCACTACCACCGTTCAGAATAAAACTCAATTGCTTTTCAACAGTGGATTCATAGAAAAGGGAGGGAGGTGCTCATGCCCTCCCCTTTTGTCCTCCCTCCTTCCTCTCTCTGTCTCTGTCTCTCTCTCTCTCTCTGTCTCTCTCTCTCTCTCTGTGTGTCTCTGTCTCTGTCTCTCTCTCTCTCTCTCTCTCTGTGTGTCTCTGTCTCTGTCTCTCTCTCTCTCTCTGTGTGTCTCTCTCTCTCTCTCTCTCTCTCTCTCTCTCTCTCTGTGTGTGTCTCTGTCTCTCTCTCTGTCTCAAACTCACAGTCATTGGTGTGTTGATTCTAAGGAAACCACAGCTCTGATTCCAAACACAGGTGGATGTGATACTGGCAGTTCTGATGCTGTTTTGAAGGGAGAAGAGGCGTGAGTTTGTGTACCTGACGCTCCTCACTACCTTCTCTCCATTCTTCTGCATTACTCTTGGACTCACTCCTGTGAGGACGGGTAGTTTTATCTTTCATACGTGTGACGTCTGATAACTCAGTGCTCGTATTGAGATGATTGGGGTAAACAGTGTTCAGGGCACGGGGAAGGTGCGTATGCGGGCCAGCAGCTCGGTCAAGTATGGCAGGGAGGAGTCGGTCCGACGGCAGCCCCAGCACCGCTCGAAATCCCTCAAAATGTCCAACTCTACTGAATTCACCTCTGCACAGCTCAAGAAGGACAAGGTAAACAAGCCTGCTTGCATGGAGACCCAGCTTGTTGATTGAACCTTCAGTATGTGGAATGCAGGTTGCTTTTTAGATGTTAAAACTGTTTTAACTGTGGATGCTTTGGATTTGTCACCGGTTGCTGCTTGTCATGTTGCATTACTTGTATTCAGTAATTTGTACTCACACTGGCTGCATCCTCTAACCCAGAACATAAGTGTGAGGGTGCTTAGTGTTGGATGAAATGTTTTCACACAGTGCTATAATGCCTTTGGCACATTCAGACTCTTGTACGAATGTTTGGTCTTGTCTGAGTGAATAACTGAAGCTCTGATGAAGATAACAGGCATCAGTGAACAGCTCAGGGTGACATATGGCTCTGTGACCTTTTCCTGACATGTAGTGGCTCCTCACTTTGGCTTTTTAAATGCATTGTTAATTCTCCTGTCCCTTGCCCCCCCCTCTCCGTACATTTGGTTTGATTGATGGTGACACCAAAGGCATGAAATTTTGTCTAGCCTAAAATGCTCACCTGTTCCTAACTCAACCTCCCTGTCATCTTCTACATGTCCACTTGCCATTAGGTTCCATTTAATGTGCACACAGCGTCCACATACTGGTGCTTGTAGTGTATCTCATCTAATCTTATCTAATTGTGCAGTGCATGAGTGTGTGGTGTTTTTGTAGGAGACACTTTGGAATGTGTTTTGATGTTTTTCAGTATTTTATATTATCTGATCATTTCTGTATGTCTTGGTGATAATTTATGGAGGATATTTAAACACATGTGACCAATATTCTTTTTTTCTTTATACATTCATGTCTTGTTTGATAGCAGGATGTTCTCTGTGTTTCTCATCCTCCAAGGTTTTCATCATCATGTTAGTTTGCCTCAGGTTCGTGTCAGTGGTGTTGGTGACCAGAAGGGGGAGCTAAACATGCAGTAAATGAATAGCATTGTCAGTACCTTCAGGGGAAAAACCTCCAGATACAGTGGTGCTTAAGTTTGTGAACCCTTTAAAATTTGGATATTTCTGCATAAATATGATCTAAAACATCATTTTCACATAAGAAAATCTGGCTAAACAAATGAGATACAAATATTGTACTTGGTAATTTATTTATTGAGGAAAATGATCCAATATTAAATATTAGTGAGTGGTAAAAGTATGTGAACCTTATCTTTCAGTATCTGATGCCCCCCTGTGCAGTAATAACTGTAGTTAAATGTTTGTGGTAACTGTTGATCAGTCCTGCACACCGACTTGGAGGAATTTTATCCCTTTATCCCTCCATACAGAACAGCTTCAACTCTGGGATGTTGGTGGATTTAATCACATTATCTGATCACTTCAGTTCCTTCAACAACATTTCCATTGGATTAAGGTCAGGATTTTGACTTGGCAATCCCAAAATATTACCTTTATTCTTCTTTATCCATTCTTTGGTAGAACCACTTGTATGCTTTGGGTCATTATCTTGCTGCATGACCCACCTTCTCTTGAGATTCAGATCATGGACAGATGTCCTGATATTTTCCTTTAGAATTCTCTGATAAAATTCAGAATACACTGTTCCATCAATGATGGCAAGCTGTCCTGGCCCAAATGCAGCAAAACAGGCTCAAACCGTGATACTACCACCAGTACATTTCTTTTAAACCAAACAGTTCTATTTTGGTCTCATCAGTCCACAAAACATTCTTTCAATAACCTTCTGGTTTGTCCATGTGATCTTTAGCAAACTGCAGATGAGCAGCAATGTTTGCATTTACATTCATGGTATTTATCAGACGTCCTTATCCATGGCGACTTACAATTGATTCAATCTTTCAATCTAAGCAATTGTAGGTTGGTCTTACTCAAGGACCCAACAATAGCAGCTTGGCAGAGTGAGATTTAAACCCTGAACCTTTTGGTCCAGAATCCAATGCCTTAATCCCTAGCCTACCACAGTCCCATGTTCATTTTGAAGATCAGTGGCTTTCTTCTTGGAACCCTGCAATGCACACCATTGTTGTTCAGTGTTCTTCTGATGGTGAACTCATGAACATTAACATTAGCCAATGTAAGAGAGTCCTTCAGTTGCTTAGAAGTTACCCTGGGGTCCTCACCAACTATTGTGACCTCGCCAACTATTACACACCTTGCTCTTGGAGTGATCTTTGTTGATCGGCCACTTCTGGGGAGGGTAACAGTGGTCTTGAATTTCCTCCATTTGTACACAATCTGTCTGACTGTGGATTGGTGGAGTCCAAACTCTTTAGAGATGGTTTTGTAACCTTTTCCAGCTTGATGAGCATCAACAACTCTTTTTCTCAAGTCGTAATTTGACATAAGTCAAATTCCGTTTCAGTGTTGGGTGGTGTGGTTATGACGAGCCTGATGAGGATTAACAAGGGTAAAACAGTCATATTGCTTTGCTTTAACTTGATTGTGATGAATATTTAGAATGAAATGTGAATGTATTTAATTACAAATAAAATCTGGGCATTCAGATGGTTAAACAGTTTAATACATTATGTGTTAAAATTGCTGAAAAGCATATTGATGTCATGCTAAGACTGTATATTTGTTATTCTGGTAATTTCTTGTAAATGACGTAATCTGATGGTTGAGTAATTAACATACCTTCCTGCATAACTAATAGTTAATCATTTGTGCTATTGTGAAGAAAATCTCCAGCTGGAATGTGGTGCCATTTAGGAACACTTTTCTAATTTTTCCGTTGTGAACATTATAAGATTAGAGCACTAAACTGCAGGGTCACCGGATATCTACTGCCTGTAAAAATCCACGGCACATTTTTGCACTGTAACACAGGACAATACATCAAATATTTATCATTTTAATATGATAAATTCTCTCTTTTGACATAGAATAATTTACATTTTTGCTGTCCTTTCACAGAGGTTTAATATAACGTCTAGGGATACGTTGTATGTACTTTCTTTGAACTTCAATTATAGTAATGTTTATGTGAAAAGACATTGTAGGGTGCTGGATGTCTCTCCCTCACTATCACTATAACTATTTATACCTCTTGTTTAACATTCGTCAGGCCAGAGAAATAGTGTTTTATAAGGTCATGTATCACGGTCACTTTCCACCCCATAATAACACAAAATGACTCTTGGCGTGTTATTTTGTTCCCATTGACGGTGACATTTTAATGCATAAATCATTATTACAGGAGATCCTGTTTTGCTCAAGCCTTTTTTCCACTGGCAAGCAACTAGACATTTTACGATCATCTTTTCATGTAAAGGCGTGCATGATCTATGTGTCCGTGTATTTTGAAATAAAGCACATGAGTGTTTTGGTTTTTGTTGGGAGCCAGGAGAGTGCTTTTAGGATCCTCACATTGCTTTGAGCCATTGCTCTGCCTCTGGATGAGCTAAGTGACAATATCTATCTTCATCTGTATAAAGTTATCAAGCACAAAGAAAAAACGGTGACATTAGTCTTCAGTGGAGCGTATAAGATGACTTCACAGCATCTTGGAGAATCACCAGCACTCAGCACTCAACAAAAGATGATGTCTCTAAAGCTCTGAATCATAGTACAGTCTATCATACATGTGAGCATCTCTCATCACAAGGCTACTTTGAACCATTCACAGCCCTAAAACCACTGCATTTCCCTTAAGACCAAAAACTGGCCTCATTATTTACAACTACATGTTATCATGTGCATCTCCGTCCAACATTTACTGTAAATGTGCACACATGATGTAATGCTGCTGCAAACCTTCTCAAAACAGATAATCACTGCCTTTGGGAAGCTGCCAAGACTAAACACTTTACAATCAAGATAATAAACAGATTAAACAGATTTTAATCCTGTTTCATCAGCCTGATTTTCCACCTTTTTCTTCCAGTTTATGCATCCCCAGACCCAAATGCCATCTTATGAAGATCAGGATTAACCCATGCTACCACTAAGCAGAGGTGGACACCAGCTAGTCCAAGTTAGACCAGCCAGACCAGCCTGAACCATCCTCGATTAAAAAATCTAAAACCAGCTTCAGATGGGGAGCTGGTTTTAGATGGTTTAGGCTGGAAGAGGTGGTCTATAACTGGTTATAGACCAGCAACCTCTAATACCAGACAAGACCAGCATGACCAGCTAAATCCTGCCTGCTGGGCTGTTTTTTTTTGTTTTGTTTTGTTTTTTTGGGGTTTTTTTCAGCAGGGATCAAGCAACGCTAATACCAACTGACAATGAGACAATTGTTTTTATTCTTTAATTTGTATTAAGTGTAATTGGCCTAGAAGTTTTATTACTTTACTAACACTTATATTATGATAACAAAATGAGGTAAAAACTGAATTTGTTTGCCCCTCTTCCAGAGATACCCGGTTCGATTCCTGGCTCAGGATTCCTCATTACAAACACATGCATTAGGCTAATTGGTGTCTCTAAAATGTCCCAATATGAGTGTGTGTGTGTGTGTGTGTGTGTGTGTGTGTGTGTGTGTGTGTGTCCATGTGTTTTATGGGGACACTATAGTGCTATCTCTCCCTCTCTGTGAATGAGGTCGGTCATTTCCTCCTTTGTACCCAGTCACCAATATCTATGACATAATCAGGAATCGAACTTGTGATCTTCCACTGATATGGACATATAATATGGACATATAATATGGGTATATAATATGGGCATATCCAGTTGTCCCACTCAGAAGCTAGCAGATAATAGGATGTTTAAAATCTTTTCTAAAACCTTGAGAGTCATGTGACCATAGCTGATATCTGCAGCAATGGACAGACAGAAAAGGTCTAATGATTTTCTGTGGGGAGCAAAGCAATGATGCAATGAATTTCCTCAATATGAAAGGAAGGAACTGCAATTTGTGACAAGCTGCCCTCCTTAGTACATTAAAGAGGGTCTATAGGGATCCCCTATCAGTGGGTCAGATTTGGAGAGGGGTAGAGCAGCAAAAAATGTTACTAAGGCAAAAGTACTCATCCAAATAATTGTTTAGCAAGAGTAATAAATGTAAAAATAAATATGTATTTATACATATATTTATATAAAATGTATTTAATTACTGTATTACCTGTTACAGGGTTTAATTAGAAAACAAAAAACAAAATCCCATATAAATAAAAAAACAAGCCAATTTAAACACTGTATATTAATATCTATTTTATATATATTATTTACAGTAATCTGCAGAAGCTGCTTTTATTTGTAATTTAATTGAATTGTGTCATTTTACTAAATCAGTGATTCCCAAACTTTAAGAAACTCAAAATCCTACAACAAACCACAACACTTTATAAAGCCATAGCACTTTATAACTGAATTACAAAAACAGTTACATACAAATATAACCAAAAGAAAAGCAGATATGTTAAAGTACGCTGTTATCTCACATTAATGAATCCTATAAGGAAAAATAAAGATATTAAACAACACTGCTTACCTTTTATCTCTCAGACGCTGATTCAGTTGTACATCTTTAAAACTTTTTAAAACTTGAAAACTTTTAGTAAAAAGGCTAGATTTTTGTGGATATATAACAGTATATGAGGGTGATTTTAGCAGTTTGTGTTCAAATAGTAAATCTTTCGTATTTTAAACACAGGTCTTATGTTAGTTTAGGACACACAATGAGAACACAGATGTGGAAGGTCAAATTTGTTTTTAGATAATTTTTTCTTTTATAAAAAAAAAAACTACATGGGATAATTATAAAGTATTACAAAGTGTTGTGTTTTCCATTTGTTTTATTTATTTCTAACTCTAATCTGTAATTCTTTACGTGCCCACGCTCAGGACACACACAGACCTGAACCACACCGTCCATGCTCACTACATACAGTCAGGATTTCAGACGTACATTTATATAATACCCATTTATTTAACACCAAGTGGAATAAGGAAAGCTCACACTGGGGTACAACAACCTGATGGCATTCTAACAACAATTTATTTAATCATTAATAAAACTTGTTACTTTAAGGTACAGAAAGTCCTTTAAAAACACTTTATTCCTAGAACTTCAGTGAAAAAGCCCCCTAGTAAGAGAAGCTGGAATGTGTATTGTCATACAAATACCTTGGGACAATTATTGACTCAAAACTGAACTTTGAATCTAATAACGAAGCTGTGGGTGAAAAGGAGATTTGCATTGTTTGAGAAGTCTGAACGACTTCCATGTGGGTTAAACCATGATGACCTTGTTTTATCAGGCTTTTGTTTTATCAGGAATTAGTTTTATCCTTCTCTTTGGTGATGATAATAATAGGAACTGCCTTAAGCAGATTGATTGGCAGGCCGTTAACCATTTTAGATGCTTTATAAGGAATAACAGAAAATTAAAGCAAATTTCCAACTTGATTGTGAGTAATAGCATTTACACGCTCTGTGAACTGAATATCAGCTTCTTCTATCTGGGTGAAGCTTTAAGGCTCCAGAAAGTCAAACAAAGTGTTACAAAGCCAGTTTCCTTCCACTAGCTATTACTCAAAAGAATAGGTTAAATACATAATAAAGGTTATGAAAGAAGTAGGAAAGAAGTTTAAATTTTAGCAATGCACCCCTGTAAGAACTTACATTCACATCTAGGGGAAAACTAGAGCAGTCAGTCCATCTATTTGCATGATTTAAGGAGGAGGAATGAAACTGGAGTATCCAGGTCAAACCCAAACTCGGCTGTATGACTCACTTTGGGGTGACACCATTCAGTCCCATCTGAAGACAGACAGGACTTACAATACACACCAATCAGGGCTGGTATGAGATTATCAGACACAGCAGTGCTGCTGGAGTTCTTAAACATCATGATATCATCTGGGATTGAGAGCTGGCCTGAGAAAAGTCAAGCAACCAAAAATTTCCAGCCACCAGCATCCCATAAGCACTGATGAAGAATTAGAGGATGATCACTGAAGAATGGGGTGAAAGGAGGCTAACAAATTATACAGAGCAACAAATGGACTGGATAAAATAGACAAGGAGGGTAAAAACAAGAAGGTGTTCATATTGTTATGTTTGTTCTTATGTTAAACAGTTTTCAATGCAAAATTAAATATGAAGGCAGTAAAAAATATGAAAAATGGCTTGGGACCCAGAGGATTATCTTCTACCAACTTTTTCCTGGTCTGTATTTTGGGGGGCTCTGGTGCCCTGAACAGTCTAATGCAGGGTAGGGGGATGCAATCCCTTGACCAGCAAGTCTCCCTTGGACACAGCCAGTCGTGTCTTAACCTGATCTGTTCTGAAGGCACCGCCGGGAACTCGAACCTCTGTTAGGGGGCCTGTCTACAAGGTCTGACTTTTTTCTATGTTCATACATTTACAACAACTGGGTCAAATACTCAAGCTTGGCAGTGCTGGGACTTGATCCATGAACCCTCTGGTCAATAGTCTGAACCTTAAGCCAGCACTGTCCCTCAGTTTCACCACAAAAACAGTTTTAAAATTATAATAGTGGGATGAAACATCATTCAATTAACACCACCAGAAGATGAACAACTGGAGCTGTCCAGACTTTATGACTCACTTTAGTGTGAGAATTTGTTTATCACCATGCAATTATTAAAAGAGGATTACAGCCATCAAAGTTGGGATTTCAGAAAAATGACATCAGAGCAAAAGTATTTCTAGGCTTAGCATGAAAGAAAATATTAACTGAAAGAACTCTAAAAGCTATTTTTTTCAGGGACATAATTTAAAGCCTTGTCATTGTTTTATGTGTTGATTATCCTGTTTCTTCAGCAAGTAAAATACTCCCATAAGTATAAGACTTTGGCATGGAGCTTTCTTACACAGTGTCTGCACTTATTAGGTCAGGGTTTTTATTGCTCTTAGTTTTACAAATAAAAATATAAATATGTAACCAACATGATGAAGCAAAATAGTTGCAATCAATGAAAGTATGTTTTATGTCTGAGCAAAAACCTGGACCCATTCAGACTGCACTTTTTGTTGTGTTTGTACTGTTTTCTCTATTTGGGATGAACTCCAGCTGTAACTGTAGATTCATTCATAGGCAAATCCTTAAAAAGTAAACAGAAAAGTCGACTGGCGATGAAATGTCAACTTTATTCACTGATCTCTATGGAATTCAATATTTTAGTGAATCAAATGATTAAGTGGATATCAATCAAGCCTGCATGTAAAATCTCATTTAAACCCCAAAATAAAGCTAACAGACATTCAACTGGTCAATCGGCGTCTCTCAATTGTGCCTTTGTGTATGCATGTTTGTGACTTGCGGTGGATCGCTGCCCTGTCTAGAGTTGATTCCAGTCTTATGTCCTGTGCTGGCGTCTAAGCTCCCCATGAGCCTGAACTGGATTAAGTGGGAGTATGTAGGGAAAAAGATTAACAGCCATTGGACACGGTTTATTGGACAGTGCATTTTTTGTTTGACCCTGCTTTGAAACAAGGCTTCTATTTATGATAATGGGTCGACTACTTTGATAACTTATAACTGTGGCAGTAAGACTTATGATTAATTTACATTATTTACAGATTTTGAAGTTAAAATTTCTGTTTTACTTTTTTTTTTTTTTGTATTAGGCAACACTATAAGTGCAGATCCATTAGAGGGTTATTAGAAGCACACTGTTATATTCTGCAGTAAATGGAAGTGCCACATTAACCTCCTTGGATCTATATATACTGTGTGTGTGTGTGTGTGTGTGTGTGTGTGTGTGTGTGTGTGTGTGTGTGTGTGTGTGTGTGTGTGTGTGTG
>JAVSBU010382107.1:0-15577 GCA_033118015.1 Loricariichthys derbyi
TGTGTGTGTGTGTGTGTGTGTGTGTGTGTGTGTGTGTGTGTGTGTGTGTGTGTGTGTGTGTGTGTGTGTGAAATTATTTGCTGCTCCACAGTGTCCATTCCTGCATTTCAGGCTTGCAACATATGACAAAAAGGTTGGCACAGGAGCCTAGTTCCTAGTAATGAGGATAAAAAAAACTAAATAATGATGGAGAGAGGATCTCCAGTGTGTCACCAAATGTGTGAGAAAATGATTGAAATGTTTAAAACCAATGTTCCTCAAAGAAAGGATGGGATTTACATGTTTCTCCCTCTACAGACCATAATACCATTAAACGATTCAGAATCTGGATGAATTTCAGCCTAAACTGAAGAGCTGTGACTCCGATCCCTCAGATGAAACCAAATCTAGAACCGTCATTCATCAACAGCTGATGGAACCACATGGGCACTGGATTGTTTTATCAAATCTTTATCAAGATCTACAATACAAAGTTACATTCACAAACCCCACTTAAAATGTTACTGTGTTAAAAAGAAGCCTTATGTTAGAACCACGTCCAGAAGTGCCGTCGACTTCCCTAGGCTCTGAGACATCTGGTATGGACCTTCATCCAATGGAAATAGGGATTGGGCTCACAGCCATCAGTATCCAGAGCTTTTTTGGAAGAAATGGTTGAAAAAGGGAACCATCCAGACAGTTATCAGCATCAGGTCCTAAAGCCAGGCTCTGTCATGGTATGGGGTCGGGTCAAGGCCCTTGGTAAAGGTCATTTACACTCCTGTGATGCAGCATTCATGCATAAAAGTACAGTGCGATTTTAAATCAATATAACTGCCCTCAAGACAAAATATTTAACAGGGACATCCATGCATCTTTCAACAAGACAATGCAAAACCACATGCTGCCACGAACTGTTACACAGCTTAAGACTTTCGAGGTGGTTCTTTGGATGATTATGAATATTGATGGCACCACGCACACAGAAAAAAAAATCTTAAGTGTTCCTCAAGAGCCTTAAGTTTCCAGGCTGAACCTTTTTCACTTGATGACCATGTTCAAGGTTCCTCTGAAAGTTTATTTTTTCCGTATTAATATTAATATTTCAGTCTTACAAAGGTTCTTTGCAGTTCATAAAGACCTTGAAATGTGTTTAGTGGAAACGTTTCTGTTCTACATAATGAGGAAAATTGATGACTGAAGAATGTTCATAAACGTAACCTATTTAGGAAGGTGTGGCAGCTCAGTCATTATCTTTGACCAGTAGATGTTGCAAGTTCTCCATATGTCTGCACGCTACCTCCTAAAAAACAAGCATTGGATCCACCATGATCCTGCCCATGATAAACTATGAGGAAAACACATTATTCATACCCTCTGAGCCTCGGCAGGGTACAACCAGATCTGGCACCCAGGCGGCGAATATCACTTAAGTTCTGACTCGATATCCAGAGGTATCCAAACTGTCAGCCTGGATTTTCTCCTCAACATGACACAAAGCAGAAATAAGCAGCAGTAAGCAATCCATAACCAAAGCCATGAATATTCATTAGACATCCGTCACCATGCTGCTCTGCCACTGATTAGCTCAATGATTGAGATCCAAATGACACACTATCGTCTCTAATTTATATCGTCAGCTCATCAACGTTTTTGGCCAGTACAAATCCCAGTTTGTGGAAATGACAGCCAAAGCGTTAAGCTGGAACATTTGGTTTATTTCCAGCTCACTGTGATTTGCTGTCAGATGCCGAGGTGACGCAGATGGACACGCTGGTCACGTTATTGCTCCCTGAGAACGTGATTCAGATGCAAATGCAGGGTTCATCTCGAGAAATCGCATTAGGTGAGAAACGTTCAGAGAGAACACATAAGGAAATGCGTACGTGATTTTGTTATGCTTATAAGCTGACAGCACCCCCAGCTGAACAGAACTTTATTTAACTGGTGAGTCCCTCCATTCTGGATTCTGCTTCTGCCCCATCTAGGGTCTGTTCCCATCCTGCACTGGGGCCTCCTCTTTGGTTTTCTTTCCATGCTTCACATCTTAATTACTTAAGCTGATCAGATGGTTCTGTGCAGTCAGGACCGCTAAAGCTGAGTCCTAGCCAAGACAGAGTCTTTTAGCAGTCGAGTCATAGTTGAAAGCAAAACTTTTAGCAGTTGAGTCTGAGTCGAGACAGAGACTTTAAGCATCGAGTCCAAATCAAGACAGATGCAGAGTCCGAGTCAAAACCAAGCCCTTTAGCAGTCAGGTCCAAGTCGAGGCAGAATCTGAGTCCAGACAGAGACTTTCAGCAGTCAAATCCGAATCAAGACAGGGACTTTTAGCAGTCGAGTTTGAGTCGAGACAGACTTTTAGCAGTCGGGTCCTAATTGAGACAAAGGCCAAGTCCGAGTAAAAAACAAGATTTTTAGCAGTAAGGTCCAAGTCGAGACAAAGTCTGAGTCCAAATAGAGACTTATAGTAGTCGAGTCCTATTTGAGACCGAAACTTCAAGCAGTCGAGTCCTAGTGGAGCCTAGGATTGGGCATTGTTTGGATTTTAACGATTCTGATTCTGATCCGATTCTCAATTTCGATTGCTGTTCTAAATGATTCTTGATGTTGCTTCTTTGAGGTGCAGGTCACAGTTTTAGCAATTGGTAGTCTGTAGCTTTAGCTAGTCTGTTAAGAATAAGACAATCATAATTTTCATGTAATAAACTGATTCCGTTTGCAACGTGGAGTTGCTGGCTGAAGGTTGACTGTCAAAATTGGAGGAAGCGACGGGAACAGGAGAGCGACACAATAAGTTAAACACAGTACACTTGTTAATTATTGTACCGTGCAGGCGAAGGTGTTTTATCATGTTTGTTGTGCATCCTCTTTTGGCAGTAAAGTTTTTCACAGGTGTTGCACTGTGCCAATCTGTCCTTTTTCAAATTAAAAGCCAGACTTTTGAGCAGCGTTTTTTGTGGTCCATGCTCAGATGAGTGCGCCGGGCAGAGTAATACAAACCCCGGAAACAAACTAGTGCAGGCATTTAGGAACCGAAAAAAAGAATCGAAATTCAAACATCCTCTTAACGGTTCTGGAACCGGATATTAGGAACCGGTTCCTATTTGGAACTGGTTCTCGGTGCCCAACCCTAGTGGAGACAGAGGCCAAGTCCATGTAAAAAATTAGAAATCAAAACAGAGATTTAAGCATTTGGGTCCGAGTCAAGACTGAGACCAGTTTATGATGTTTTCCATCATACAAGAATAAAAAGGCAAAAATGGAAAAAAAAATGTAATTAATTTGGTAGGCCTGTAGAGAAGGACTGATATTCAATAACAATAGAAAGACAGAAGCACCAGACTTGGGCTCCTTACCCCAAGACTGTGACAAACAAGGTCGAGCTCCAGTATTACAACTACTTTGCAATTACTTTGCACCTTTACTATTCTTTGGATGATTGCAAAGTTGTACCTGAATGATGATTTTGGGGAACCATTAGGTTCAAACCATTAGGTTCTGCGAGGGTTCTTTGGATGGTTAGTGGTTCTCAGTGGAACTTTCCATTTCCTTTCCTTGAAGAAATATTCCATCCAGCATCGTAAGGTGTTTGTGTTTACTTATTCCAGTGAGGGTTGTGAACACAGAGTGCCAGTCTGATGCAGAGCTGAGATAGTCCCTGGGGGATAAGGTGAACATTTAAACATCATTGGAAAGTTTGGAACCTTTAATATCTCCTCAAGAGAAGAGACCTTTAGGACTTTAACCTGGAAATGGGTTGTGTGGGGGATCTTCTGATGGTTAACGGTTTTTATTGAGGTCCAAATCTTTTCTTAATGGGCTCTGTAGAGAAGCTCCATCAGGTCATCCAGAGGAAAAAAAAAACCTTAGGTTGGTAGCTGTATTCTTCTGAGGTGGTTCTTGGCACCACACACACAGAAAGCATGTTCCTCATAGGTTGTAGAAAGTTCTTTGTGCATTGCTCACTAGTTTTTTTCTAGGCTGAACCAATTTTCTTGAAGACAGCTGAAACAATGTTCTTCGAAAGATTATTATTTGTATTTAAGTCCATCTATGCTCAAAGATTCTAAAACAAAAAACAGCGCTTGGTTATAAATGTATAAATATATGAAATCTGGTGATGGTTCGAGAAAAATGTGATGCAAAGTGAGGTCCAGGTAAAGAGAATCGATTTGTTATGTAAGGTAAATATATTGAACTTTGCAGGATCTTTAGATGATATAGAAGCTAAAATACAGACTGATCCATTGGCTGGTCCACCTTTAATAAATCGGTGCTCTTTTAATCTGGACGTTGGCAGAAAGGGTGGCATTAACTCAACTCAACTTTATTTAAAGCACTTTAAAAACAACGATGCAGGCTGCAACAAAGTGCTGTACACTGCACGTATAAAACAAATATAAAACACAAAGCCATATACTAATAAAACAATATAAACAATACAACAATATAAGCAATAAAAAGCAAAACAAATAAAACCACAATCCAATAACATGCAAAAATAAAATTAAATGCGTATATAAAATTTTAAGTCTGAGATCTGCTGCACCTTTACCACCCGAGGTGTTGTTTACGCAGCTTGTTTATTCAGACTTTCGGTTGTCAGCAGAGCAGCTGCCCAAATCTACTGTGCTGTGGAAGTTTGTCAATCCGACCGACACGTGCTTCTGAACTGACTTTCTAAATTTGAGTCTAGCACCCTTTTACGGAATGGTGACTCGGACCTTTAAGGGTTAACCGCTAGCCTGGTTTCAGTAACTGTGGACAGAAGCAGGTTAATTAGGGCCTGGGATTCAGAGGCCTTCACATGCCCCGGCTGATTTAATCAGGCCGAGCTGACGCCTGGCACCAGCTCGCCTGCCCAAGGTGCCGGGAAATGTCAATGCTTGACACATCATCGCTTCAGGGAGGCCAAACTGGATTTTGGGAGCTCTGCTGCCTCCAAGTTCTTCTTTCTGCTCTCAAAATAGAAAGGCGTCTCACCATTTGCAGAATACTTAAATAAACAATGGGGTAAGGATCCAAAAAAAAATGTCGAAACAAGTCTGTGATACAGCTTCTGAAATTATGTACGTTATGTATAACATCTGCTTTTGTTTGCTTTAAATATTAATAACCCACCTAAGAAAAGCTTTCTCCAGGCTTGTTAGTAAGTGATTCGTTCTTTTTGAGTGGCTCACAGAGATGAATCAGTTTCAGAGTCAGTTGTCTTGTTCAGTCGTTGCTTTTGAATCAGTCCAGATAAAAATTCATCAAACGAGCTTGGGATTGGCTGCCTGACTGAATCTGTAAATCCATGAGTCGGGGTATGAATCAGTTTTCATCAGTTTTCATAGTCTGAATCACTGAATCTTTTGGGAAAGACTGAAAGACCTTTATCTCTCCTTCAGCGAGTCAGGAATTCAACCAGTTAGGGATTTTTTTTCATAACTGAGATGTGTGCCTACTTCCTAAATCTGTTTGAATCAATGAATGATTTAGTTTTTAAGTGAGATTCACTTAAATGAGTCAGAGTTTACGTGAACCACTCACCCATGAACTTCAACTTTGCTTAGTGGATCAGGGTTTGAATCTGTTTGAATCAGTGAATCATTTCTTATTAAAGTGGATCAACACTTGAATCAGTGAATCATTTGGCTGTGACTATAATTTACTCCTCTGTTGTTCAGTTTTTGAATCACTGAATCATATTATCATGACTTAACATCACTAATCTCTTGTTCAGTGACACATTGTTTGAATCACTGAATCATTTGGTTGTGACTGAAACTCATTTATCTTTCAGTCAGCAAGTCAGGCTTTGAGTCAGTGAGTCGTTTGCTCCTACTTTATTCAGTTGCTCAGTATTAAAATCTGTTTGACTTAGTGAATCGTTCGTTAATAGCTTGCACTAAGTAGGTCCGTGTTCACGTAGAAAATTATTGGTTGCTGCCAAGATGTCACCTTATCTTAGTTTGTGAGTCAGTGATTGAATCTGTTTGAATGAGCAAATCGTCTGTAATGAAGAGAATCAGTATTTGAATCAGTTAATCATTTGGCTATGACTATAATTCACTCATCTGTTATTCAATGACTCAGTGTTTGAATCAGTGAATCATTCAGTCATCAATGATGCCTTCACTCGCATTCAGCAAGTCAGTTTTGAATAATTTAATCATTTGCATATGAAAGTTTCTCTTCCTCAGCAGGCCATGGTTTGAATTGGTTTAAATTGTTGAATCATTTTTGTGAATTGAATCGGTTCTTAAATCCATGAATCATTTGCTCATGACAGAGATTTTTAGGAAATTCGTTCCTCTGTAATTCAGACAATCATTTAATCTGCGAATTATTCTCTTTCATAATTAATCTCCTTCAGCTTCTTTGGTTCCAAGCGGGATGGGGGCTGAACAATAACAATTATTAATTATTATAAAATCAAGAGAGCTGAATCAGGGTCAATGAATCTGAACAAATCATTTAACTGAATTGAATCAAATGAGCCGAGTCACTGAAGAGAATCGAAAAGAGGTTTGGAACGGGTGTATCTTTGGGCAGTTCAGCATGTTTGGAGGGTTCTAGTGGATTCTGGTGTGGAGTTTGGTATATTCTCTGTCATTCTGTCAATTTCCTGTTGTGCTTCAAAAACAGTAGTTGATGGATTTGTTTCTCTAAATTGATTATGTGTGATGGAGCCACCCTTCCTCCATCCGCGACCCTCCTTGAGGTTAAGTGGTAGGAATGGACGATGAATAAATGCATTTTTTGGATTGACTGCACTGCGGTACATAGGATCGCTTACTCCTTTAAGAAGGTCAGCCATTTTCTGACCCATGCCAGATTGCTGTTTGCGATCCTGCCAACTTTCCATTGGCCGCTCGACTCCTTAGCTCGGAGTCATTGAGGTTAGCGTTCTGCATGGCCCTTCGGCGCCGTCCGTGGCACCATATGCTGTAAGAACAGAGTGCATATTGCTTTGCTTGTGAGGGGTCTGGACAGGCCCATATAATGGTAGCTCAGATAAAACGGTTCGCTGCATCGCGGTATTTCAGAGTGGCGTCGTGTTCTGCAATAGAAATGTCGCAGAACGGCGCATTCGGCTCTGACCTTGAGTATAAACAGTAGCTCATACAGAGCGAGAAATAAACGGAGAACAAAGCTAAGCGATGAAGCTCACTAAAGAAAACAGGACTGGAGGTGCAAATGATGATCAGGGTTGATGGGTTTTATTAAACCATAGCACTTTGGGGGAATAAAGGGACACAGCACCACTGTGGGAGTGTGTGTGATGGCACACCCTCTACCCTCCATGGATTTTAGTGCTCTTAAAACTCTGAATCAAATAAACCTGGATTAGAGCACCTTACCTTTCACTAATCCACCCCAATTAAACCTAAAGAAATAATCTAATAAAAAGGTTTGGGATAGGATAAATCTCTATCTGCTCAAGATTAATTCAAATATATATAAATTAAATAATTAAAATATTATTAAAAAATTATAATAATGGTGCTGTTGTTTATTTTATTTCTCTTCTATATTTATATTTATTATTGTCTTACTATTTATGATATATTTTATAAACAATACATTACAATTACATTACTTAGAATAGAGACAATATTTAATAATAATAACATAACGCAATAATAGTAATTAATAATAATAGTAATGGCAATTATAATAATATTATGTGATATAAGGATAATATATGTATGATTATATTAATCATATTATTCTCTTTATAGAAAGATAATGAAGCAATAATAATAATGTTATTGTTGCTTCTGTTTTTATTTTTTTGCTGTTTTAAAATTTATTACCTACTATGTTTATATTTATCTGTTCAGTATGTTATATTTTATAGACATATTAGTAATGACAGCAATTAATGATAATTATTATTATAACAATATAAATATATGATTATATGAATAATATATTATTGAGTGATTGATTAATTAAAAAATTAAGCTATGGTTATATCAATAATATTATTTTCTTTATATAAGGATAAATGTTTAATAATAATAGTAACAATAATAATATAATAATAATAATGTTGAAAAAGCCTCTATTAACAATAACAACAACAACAATAATAATAAGAAGAAGAATGAGTAAGTAGTATTACTATTAATTGTAGTAGTAACAATAATAATAATAATAATAATAATAATAATGATGATGATGATGATGATGATATCAACAACACTAATAATAATAAAGACTTAAATAATATTATTGAATAATTTAATAATATAGCCAATAATAATCATAATAATTAATATAACAATAATATTACTCAAGCCAGTAATAATAATGGTGATAATAATAATGATATTAGAGCCAGCAATAATAATAATAATAATAATAATAATAATAATAATAATAATAAAATCTCTTGGTTGTTCGGTTATTTACTGCTTCACATGTGCATTAAGGACTGAGTAATCATGAAGAAGCAGGATCTGTCTCAATGGAGGTATGGAGCTAAGATCTTCTATCTGACAGCTTGTCTAAAACCCCAACACCCCAAAACACTTACACACACACACACACACAGACACACACACACACACACACACACACACACACACATAGAGAATCAGGGGCTCTCAGCACGGAGCACAGCTGCTTTAGAGATCCTGCAGTGGAAATTCAGTGCCTCCATTTTATCCTGCAGACCATGCAAGTGTTTCGGGCCCCTGTTTACACACCATGTCTGTTTGCATCAGCGGGAGTGTATAGGTGGACCCTGCACAGAACTGTTATCACACCGACCGAGAGCTTCGGACAGAACCGGGCCGGACCCGCCGGCCAGGTCAAACTACGCACTAACGCACCCGAGTCAACATTGGTGCTCGTTTCCTAAACCGGGCTCGGCAGCAGGAGCTCAGACTCAAACAAGCGAAGCGAGGCCTGACATATTTCACACACTGCTCCCAGAGTTACAAACGTCAGCTGTTATTTCTCTCTTCTCGTTCGAGATCTAATGTGTTGTGGCACAGCAATTCGGAGTGTGAGCACAGCTAGGCGAGAGCGGGCCCTGTTTGTTGCCTAATGAGCAGATCATGTGCAGAAGGGAACCAGAGAAGAGTACGAGATCTCTCTACCAAGATCTTCACCTGCTCTGGGCCACGTATTTGAAAAAGAACAAGAGCTTTTAATTATTTTTTTTTTTTGGGGGGGGGGGCTTTAGGAGAAATCAGGAGGGTCTCACTAGTCCAACTTTGGTTTGGATGCCAGCAGTGTTCATGCTGTTTCAGAACTGCTGTTTAAGAGTCGAAAACACTTACAGCATGTATCTGTACGTTGAAATACGATGTTATTGCTCGATTTTAACATATCGGGCTAAATCGACGTGTGCAACAGTGCACCCTACAAACGATCCCCTGGATCACATTTCCACTTTTCTTGCCATGAATCTTGATTGAATCCAAATATTTTACTGCTTAATATCTTTAAGTTATTTAATAACTGTTTGTTTTGATAATTAGTTTCCAGTTTATTTTGGTCATACACAATTTGGGTGTCCACTTTAGTAAAGACTTTATTTTTGCATGATTAGAGCTTCCCACAACTTTGTGGGGTTTTCTTGTGCGGCGGTAGCCGTAGGAAAAACCTCTGGCGGTCAAAATATGATGCACAATGCAGTGTTCCTTAGCATGGATGTGCTACAACAGAATTTCTGTCTAAAGGCCTTTTCATGCCGAAAAAGAATGCACGGAAAGTTTTGAAAAAGAAAATACGTAAACGCGAAATATTTAATAGAAGCTTGTTCTGATTTTTGCATTAACATCAGATTGACCAATCAGAGCTCTGTCGCCGGGCAGAACTGCTGGTCCTGCAAATATCGGAGCACAAAAGCTTATAAAACAAGAAACACACTGATTAAAAAAATGTGGATTAAAAATGTTTGGTTTAATGTTTTTCCTCCATTTGCCATCCTCTGAGCAGATTAAATAAACAAATCCCCTATACAACCCTTTCCCAGTCTCGCACTGTATATTGTAAGCTTTAAACATAAGACATAGCCTACATTAGAAAATGAAGATTTAGTAAATCTGGCCCCTTAAGATAAATGAGGTCCAATTTGCATAAAGATGGGTGTCTCTAATAAAGTGGCATTTGGCGTAGATATTTTTGTAAATGGCTAATAAAAAAAAAGTTGTAAACAATCAGGTGTGGCCGCAACCATATCGTTCCAGAAATTATGACATGTAGCTTCATTAGCTTCATTACAAACTAATGCCATTAACAGAAACATCATGTCAGAATGCGTGGTTACGTCCATTTTGCAGGATCTTTTTTTCTCCACCCAAACACTGCGTTTTATGGCCTGGTAGCGCCCCCTGTCTCTCATCGCACTGGGCATCATGCCAGAGAGCTGTGACTCTTAGATACTCGGAGGAATAATGAGTTATCAGCGTTGATCTCGGTGCTGTGGCTGCTCATTAAATGCACAGAAGCGTTTTTGCGAGTCCTCAGCTCCGCTACGCCGAGCGTAATTGATTCCCTCCGTTTGCGAATATGGCCAGATAAAAAAAACACTGAGAAAGGCTGAAGATGAGGGTGCAGAGCACGTTCCGAATTGCACGGCTATTTTTAGCGCCTGGCAGAAAAGGGGCTGTTAGCAGGAACGGTGTATGAGGGCATGAAAAGCATCCCGTTTGTAATCAGTGGGCATTTAGAGTCTTACAGAAACGTCGTCTGCACCCAGAGATTGGGAAGAACAGTTCTATTCTTGGCTTCGATCGGACTCTGACAGCAGCTGCAAGTCATATACTTTTCAGGAGCTTGGACGAGGATGTGAGAGACAGCCGGAAATTCAGAAGCCTCGGGGCTTTGAGTTCGTGGCTGACCGTCACGAAATCACCGTGTTTTTTTTGGCTAGAGGCCGATCGAGATAAACAGGTCTGTGTGAGGAAAGAAGATATGGTTCTAATAAATAATGTTAATTATACCACAGTTAGTTCTGACCCTGCAATCTGATTGGCTGAGAGACTTTCTATTAGTGCCAATGTTGCCTGACATCTGCACTCTGACTGAAGCTCTTCAACTGTAACTCCACCACATACACAACAAAAGCAGCGATGTTATACCATTTTTTCCTACTATAAGGCACACTTAAATCCTTTAATTTCATTAAAATTTGACAGGTCGCCTATAATCTGATGCACCTTATGTATTAATTCTGGTTGTGCTTACTGACCTCGAACCAATTTTATGTGGGTACATGGTGCTCAAAAATCTGTCAAAATGTTTTAGAATGACTTTGATAAGCTATGAAGCTGAAGCGCTTGATGGATTGTTGGAGCATTACAGCTACTGCAGTCAGGGGACTCCTGGAGTAATACGTAATTTACTTCAACATAATATTACGGCGTGTTTGTTAGGAAATCAAAATGGTACCTGTTAAGAGACATGCTTACGAAGCGGATTTCAAACTCAAGGCTATCAGGTACCCAGTAGAACACAGGAATAGAGCAGCAGCGAAAGAATTCAACATTAATGAATCAATGGTGCGGAAGTGAAGGAAGCAAGATGACCTGCAAAAAGTAAAAAAATTCTGAGGGAACAAAGCGTGATGGCCACAGAGGACAAACTTGAACATTGGGTAGAACGGAGATCAGCAAGTAGAAGCATCTCTATAGTCTCTAGTCGACTCTATTCAAACTTTCACAAAGGGCGGAATCATCACTAAACAGCTAGGTAACAGTAATGATACTGACTCAGATAATGACGAGAGAGATCCAGACATACTTGATGCTGAACTGTTTACCTCAGACACTGAGGATGAAGAATTTGATGGATTTGTGGAAGAGGAATGAACTGAAAAAGTGAGTGGATTGTTTTGTATTTTATGTTACAACTGAACAATGTTGAGAGTTAGTGTGAATGAGTTTAATAAAGTTTGACTTATTTGTTTTGTTTCTCTGAATGTCCCTTGTAATCCGATGTGCCTTATGTATGGAATTAAACCCATTTATTGTACTGTGCTTTATAATCCGGAAAATAAAGTAATTATACAAGGAAAATAAATGAATTATAATAAGTTTATAAAATCTATCTGCTTTAAAAACCTTAGATTGGATTTAAATTTGTTAAATTAAATTTGTCAATAAGGATTTGGATAAAAGAGAAATTGTCACAGTCCCCACTCACGCTGCTAGAGGGTCCTCTTGCTCCACCGATCGCTCCAGCGTGAGATCGCGCATGCGCAACTCATCAAGCCAGCTGATGGATTTCAGCTGTGAACGGCCCTTTAAATACAGCAGAGCTTGAGCTTTTCCCTGTCGCCTCCTCTCAACACTTCCATGCCAGTTCCAATGCATACGTTTTTGGCTCTACACCGCTCGCTAGCGTATACTTAAATGCCAGAGAGGCTTGCCTCCTTCCCACTGAATAACACGTCCATTTGCTTTTTGAACAGCATGTTTGCTTCCCTTTTGCATAGTGCATTCGGTTCCCTTTTTGAATAGCACGTTAGGTTCCCTTTTGTTTAGCGCATTCGGTTCCCTTTTGAATAGCGTCATTGCCCCCCGTTGAACAGCATGATTGCCGATTACCATACTACATTGCTGGGATCCCCCTCTGACGCTGTATGTGAGGAGATCCCGCCCCTTTGGGGTAGTTTGTGTTACATTCTTTGCGCTCAGGCTCTGTCCTACTACTTTTGTTCCCTTGCCTTTCACCCCCTTATTTTGGTGTAGAGTCCACGGGCCATATCCAGCCCCTTGCCGGTTAGTCTGCGCCTTCGGTGGGTGTCCTCCCGCAGGGTCACAGATACCCCCTCACCCGCCAAGGGGGGAGAAGGAGTAGGCACCGGGAGGGCCGAGGTAACCGCTTAGGGTCCTTAGACAGCGTAGGGTCAGTAGGCCCTGCTGTAGTCGCCAGCGCTAATCGGCTTTCCTTATACACTGCCTGCTGTGCAGTAAACTTGGCTTTTAATGTCGTCTTAATCTCGTTGCTTCTTCTTAGTTCTTCCTTAGTTTCTTCCCAAAGACATCATTTGCTGGTGTTAAACTCTGAGTGTTTCATTAAACACCACTGACGGCTGATCGGATCTTCCTTCATGTATCTGTTAAGTCCAGCTCTTAAACCAGATGAAGCTCTCCCTTTAACATTTCTGACTGATGATTAACATTAAGAGCTTCAGTTAGAACTCATTTAGAATCTCTAGTCCAGTAACACAAATTATAACAGGATCCTAGACTTTGGTTATAACACCAGGATCTCACTCCCATTTTCTTCTGTTGGTACAATAGTGTGTCTTACACACAGCCTGCCTTAGAAATCAGACCTGCTTTATTTACTGGATGGGATGAACCTTCTTTTTAATAACGTTATTTGTGTTTATTGCCTATATAATTAAGAGTTATTAGGAAATGATTAATTTTTTGTAGCAGGATACTGATAGAATGGAAAGATTTTACCTCTGAATGCTGATAAACAAATATTTTTTTTCTATCCTCTTTATCTATCTATAAACATCAGTAATGGAACTATGGTATAGCAACAGTAATCTGCGAGTACAGCAGTGCCAATATCTTATGTTATAGCACCAATCTTGAGTGTATTATTGTCTGTGACAGTTTACTCTGGTTACTCTGGTTTTCTCCCATATTCCAAAAACAGGTATTAGGTTAATTGGTGCCTAAATTTGCCCAGTATGTGTCTGATCATTATCGATGTAGCTTTGCTACTGTTAGGAATAGCCATTAAATAAATCAATAAGTGTACCTTGTTCAAAACCCGACCCGCTTTCAGTAATGAGTGTGTTTATGTTTCATTTAATGATTCGTTAACTGCAGAAAATTAGATTTTTGTCAGTAGTTTGATCAACAAGTTTGTATGCCCTCAAAATAATGGGAAGGTTGTGAGTTAATGCAACTTGGGTGATAATTGGATTTCTACTTTGCAGCCATCTAATAATCTCGCATAAAAAAGGTAAACCTTAAACTGATATCAAATTGGAGTTGAACTTCCTAAATGAACTACAGCAGGGCTTGAAATGTGGCAAGGAGAAAAAATGTGGGTTTGAGTCTCAATACTTTTGACTGTGTGTGTGTGTGTGTGTGTGTGTGTGTGTGTGTGTGTGTGTGTGTGTGTCCTATATGCTAACATTTAATTCTGCTGTTGCCAGATCCCATGTAAAAAAAAAAAAACAAAGTTCAATGGACAAAGAGCCCAAATAAAGCCAAGTTTAGAATAAGTAGACCTGGCAACCATAATAAAATTGAGAAACTTGTGTAGAGTATGTAGAGATGCTCTGTAGAGATCTGTGTAGAGGTGCTCTGCATCCAGCTCTCTTATTCAGATTTCTTAGTCTGATTTCAAGATGGGAGTATGGGTTGGAGCATTGTTAGTCACTCTCAGATGAGAGAATCTGCTAATTTCTTTAAATGAGGGATATGGAGGCTATAGGTGGAGGAGAAGAAATCATACAGAATATTGTTCATTATAATGGATAAACATTTAGGGGGTGTCTCGAGTGTAAGTGCCCCAAAGCAATTGAGGAAAAAAGGCAAGAGCTCTGAAGGATGGAGGTAGAGGGTGGGTGTGATTGTTGGAGCGGATGTGACGTGGCTGATAATCACTCGTACAGTGTGCGGTATCGACCGCGCCATGTCGTACGCTGATTAGCAGAAGAAATTGCACCCGGCCCGTCTGAAGAAACGATCGATCTCACAGCACAGATGCTGTTGATCAGGTCGTTCAGAGATGTCTATCCATCCTCCCTCGCTCTTGCTCTCTCTCTGGCTCTGCAGATCATCTTCAGCTGTAGTGCTAATAAATAATAGCTGCTGCTTACTGAAGCACAGAGGATTAAAGGAAGCTCAGCCAAAAGAAAAGCATAACTATTGATAGATCTGTAAACAGCATACATTAAACATGAGCAGTGAGAAGGTGGAGGGATGAATAGAAATACACACAGGGATAAATAGGCTGAATGTATGAATAGCAAAGCTATCAAGGTCACGTGAGAGTCCAGAGCCCATTCTGGAATGGATGAAAAGCTGTAATGGCAAACAGATGTATGTATGTATGGAAGGATGGATGAGTAGATGCTTGGATGAATGAATCAATGAAAAAAATAGAATAGTGGATAGGTTGAGGAATAGATTAAAATATGGATGGATGGATGGATGGATGGATGGATGGATGGATGGATGACTGATAACTGGTTAGTTGAATAGACAGATAGACAGGGGATGGATGATTCATAATGAAACGTAAACAGATGCCTGAATTAATGGATGGATGGACGGATGCATGGATGAAGAGCCAAATTAACAAAAAGATGAATGAATGGATGAAGAAATAAATTATTAAAAAGACAGATGGGTGGATAAAGGACTAAATTAATAGAAAGATGGAAGGTTGGATGAAGAGCTAAATTAATAGAAAGATGTATGGATGGGTGGACAAAGGGCTAAATTGATAGAAAGATGGATGATTGGATGAAGAGCTAAATTATAGAAAGACTGATTTATGGACCTATAGTCTGTTGTCAATAAGATGGATGAATTAGTTTTATGTTAGGTAGGTAGATGGTGAAACAGGCAGACAGAGATGATGGATGGATGGATGGATGGATGGATGGATGGATGGA
>JAVSBU010382405.1:0-15568 GCA_033118015.1 Loricariichthys derbyi
CACACACACACACACACACACACACACACACACACACACACACACACACACACACACACACACACACACTTTAGCTTATGTACGAGTGCTCCTATCTTGCACACAGACCCATATCCTCTGTTTCTCGTCTCCGTCGCCCTTTCTCTCACAAGTTCTGCCTCGTCGTCGTCTTTCACACACTTGTGTCTTTCTCGGTTCCATGTCGTCTCGCATTTCCACAATTTCTCACTTGGATAGGACGTGTCCCAAACAGATAACGGCTCTGAGTCACTTCCTTAACATTCGGCTCTGAGAACAGAGTCGACTCATTTGAATCGATTCGCTTGTCGAAATTGATTCCGGTCAGAGTTTCTGTTGGTCTAAATCTTTTTCCCGTCGTTCAGGCCTGCCTCGGAGTTCACCAGCCCCGGTCGGCCCGTCAGCTGTTTGTTGGATGAGAACACGCCGATCCTGAGCCATAACGGAGCCTCGGGCATGACGCAAGGCGAGTCCCGCGCTCAGGAGAGACGTGTCCGCTCTCAGAGACACAGGAACTACATGAGCAGAACACACCTACACACGCCTGCAGACCTGCCCGAGGGATACGGTCAGCACACACACACACACACACACACCTATCGATCAAAGGAAAGTAAAAATAGGTCATTTATGGAGCAGAACCTCCTGCTGGATGTTCCCCGTACAGGAGCCTGCAGACGGTCGTGTGCTGTAACCAGACATGGAGTGCTGTCAGACGTCTGTGCCCTTATAAGGCAGCAGCAGCAGCGTCTGAGACCGTTCCTTTATTGCTTCCATGTGTGTAAGCAGGTTCTTTTGAGTGCCAAACTGTTAAAACCACCATGGTGTTGCACTCGGAGTTCTGCAGTCAGAAACGCTAGATATGTTTTCACGTTCACAGATGTTTACAGATGAAAAAGCCTCTCTAACCGTATCGATAAACTGTGATCTTTCCTTTGGACTCCAGGTGATAAACGGCCCAGGAGTGAAATGTAGTGGAAAAATCACAGCACTCTTGTGTTATGACAGGATTTTTATCAGCCTTTATTTGTTAGCCCAAACAAAGCCCTGTGAGGATGAGATTAAATGTGCACGGAGTCCTGGAGTCTTTTCTGATATTACAGGAGCTGCTCTGTCATTTTATTCACGAACGCGTCGGCCGCATCGGTGTTTTTCTCTCCTCTGATGAGAAATCGTACTGAATTACCTCCTGTTTTTTACTCATTTAAGATGGTTTCAGTCCTGCTCAGATTTGATTTTACAGCCAGGTCTCAATGGAAGAAAATGGTTTTAAGCACTGGTCCTTCTACGGCACCTGGACACGTCCTCAAATATACAGGAAGAGTTAAATGATACACGAATGTTGTTCGAAATCTGCTGCCCTCATTTAGGAGAGAAAGGAAAATAAAAGCAATGTTATACTGCAGACTGAATTTATATTTAAATGTGTGCAATATATAATTAGATTCTTTCCTCCTTCTATATAAATAATGATTGGTTGGATTGGTCTGACCCACTAAACATAGAGCCTAATTATTACTTTCACATTGTAACAGGAATACTTTATTCATTACTTCTACTCTCTAAACCTGTATTAATCTAAACCAAGTAAAAAGTAGAAGGTTAACGAGTAACAGGCCTTAAAGTGCTTTCTTCTTTGGGCTTTTCCCTTTTCAGGAGTCATCCTTTGTCCTTACACCAACTACTTCCATGTCCTCTCTAACTCCTCTTTGTCCTTCTTCTTCGTCTTTTTCCTGGCTTTCTTGAACATGAAAAAAAACAACATTATGGTTCAAATTCAAATCTTTGTTCCTTTTTCCTGAGGCAGTTGCACAGGTTTGGTCAGCAGGTGTCACTAACGTTCTGAGGTTTTCCAAAGACTGATTGTTGTTTAATTGATTAAAAGCGGGCCCAATTGCAAATTACAAAAATAAGCATCAAACAGCTGGTATAAAGCTTTGAGAATAATTAATTATTCTTTAAGGAATGTGTGTAATTAGTAACTGTAATGCAATTTAACATCAATTTGGACTGTAATGAGTTATGTTACCGTATTATAGGAAAGTTTGTGTAGTCTGGAACGGATCTTGTGATGACGGTGTAATATTGTGATAGCAGACGTTCTGATTGGCTCTCCTGTCTGGACTTTGCTTCTCTCTTATCTAACGTTCTGTGTTGTGTCTGTACAGAGCAGAGAACCACGCAGCAGGGACAGGTCTACTTCCTCCACACGCAGACCGGCGTCAGCACCTGGCATGACCCGCGTGTGCCCAGGTAATGACATTAATGGTGCTGCCTTATGATCAAACCACTTCACTTAGACTTCAATCCTGAGTGAGTTTGGACCAAACGTCTGCTCTTTGTGATTGTTGGTGGAAATGAGGTTAGAATGAGAAATAAAATCCTCATGACGACTTTGGACATTTCTGTGGTGGTGTTGGATATCTGATCCAACCCTGGAGAAGAACGTAACGTGCTCTGTGTGTAACGTAACGTATTATCAGATCAGCTGGAATATCATAGACAGTAAATCAGTCACAGAGAAAGAATAACTGTGTTTATGGGATGTCCCGGCTCACTGACCCCTCACTAACCCCTAAAAGATCCTGTTTTCAATTTTATTTGGATTTATTCTGACATAGGCAGGAACTGGGTCTGGGTAACGTCCTGCTAAGAATCAACAAATTGGATATCAAAATGTAATTCATCCTCTGTCTTTTTTTATCAATCTTTTTTCTTTTTTCAATTATCCAGTCCAGGGAGCTCTCGGACCTCGACGTTTACGTGCACAATAACGATGCTTTTTATTTAATTATGGGAATAACCTGATTACGGAACTGGAGGGGCAACATAAAATATTAATAAGCACCGTTACTGAACAACCCAAAATTTAAAAATATGACCCGAATCACTTCAAAACAGACGAGAGAGAGAAAGAATTATGAAGCTAGAATGTAAGAAAGAAAGGGAAAAAAGAAGCAGACGAAAGTCAGAGTAAAAGAAAGACGAAAATAAAACATAAAAAGTAAGAAGGTAAGAAAGATCAAAGGGAAACATATGAGACAAAGAAAGAAAGAGAACAAACGAATGAAAGAAAGAAAGCAAGAAGTTGGAAGTTAAAACAGATGGAAACAAAGAAAGAAAATACTTTAGAAAAAAAAGTAAGAAAGAGAGATAAGTTATCCGAATGTCCATTGTTCCAGAATATAGTTTGGATAAAAAAAGAGTGGAAAACAATGTTATAATGAATAAATGAAAGAAAAAAAGAAGGTAAGTAAGAATATAAGAAAAATGTTAGAAAGTACGTTGGACGGCAAGAAAGCAAGATAAAAAAATAAAAACTTAAGAAAGTAAGATGGGAAGAAAGAAGGAAAAAAAAGAGAGAGAGAGGCTGAACCCGTTATCTGAATGTCGATTGTTCCAGAATATTTGGATAAGAACGAAAGAACAAAAGAAAGAATGTGAGACAGCACAACGAAGGCAAGAAAGAAAAACGAAGAAAGCAAGACTATAAGGAAGAAGCTTAGCTTGTTGCAGGACATAATTAAAGCACTGCATTTCCTTAACGACCCAAATCAATTACAGAGCAGCTGGCACTCTGGCAGCTCCAGAGACTTCTGGTTGGGTCGTGCCTTGCACCCTGTTGCAGAGTTTGCAGCATAATGCGTTTGGTGCAGACGAGAGGGCTTTCTGGATGGGACTTTGATCCATAGCAGTGGAATCCCCTCCCTCTGACATGGCCAATTCTGTCCGGGTTGCACCGGTCCAGTCAGGAGGGACCTCTGAGATTAGAACTTGGGTCTCTGCAGGAATGGACTTGCAGAAACAAACTGAACTCATGCGTTTTTGTCTGTTAGGTTCTGAGGAACGTCCAAAAAGGTCCCCAAACCTTTTATTTTATTAATTTTATTCTCGTAAAAACTGTCACTTGACCCCTTGGGGGCGCTCAAACGTCTGCATAAGACTCCGCACCAAGAGCTGCACATGTTACGTACCTGGTGTTAATATATACACTATATACAGTCAAACCCTGTTATTTGAATGGACCTCATTCTGGGAAAGTGGTTTGGATAACGAATGTTCAGATAACAGGGACCTGATACCCATTATGTCATATTGGAAAGTTGTTACCTGGTTCCTGTATGTTTAAAGCCCTACCTCAGTGTCAGTGTAGTTTAGTGACAATATTAAATAAACAATATAAAATATAACACCACATTATTGAACGCTAAACAAACAAAAGTGGAGGGTGCAGGTAGAGGTAAGGAGCTGTTAAGCAGTGTTACCTTCTAGTTTTCTATTTTCCTGTTCTTTAGTTGTTGGACGGTCCAACTGTCTGTACGTGTCTGTGTGTGTAGGGATCTCAGTAATGTGAACTGCGAGGAGCTCGGGCCCCTCCCTCCAGGTTGGGAGATTAGGAACACAGCCACGGGCCGGGTCTACTTTGTGGATCACAACAACCGAACCACGCAGTTCACGGACCCGCGGCTCCCCGCCAACCTGCATCTGGTTCTGAAGTGAGGATCGGATTTGTGTAATTGTCACCGCTGTGCTCCTGCATCGTCACGTAACCGCTAACGACCGTCTCTGTCTCTCTTACAGTCCTAACGGATCCCGCGGCATGGAGAACCCCGACCTCAGGTATTTTAGGATGCTTTAGTGTTAACTGCATTAATCCTGGTCAGGGTCATAAGAGGGTCCTGGAATTCACTGGGTACAGGTATAATTAGGGTCGAACATGACCAGTAGCTGCTGATAGACCTCTGATTTTCTGTTATGTTACCAAAGCGCCTTTTATTGAGTCTCTCATTGATGCCACTGCTGTAACTGGCATTGTTCTCCAATTGGGCGACTGGGATTATAACTGGGCCAACGACCTGAGGGCTGGATTTAAGGGATTGGTAACTGGTGCAAAAAAAACTAAAATCTTAACAATTGAAATACTTATCAAAGAAAAAGAACTTATTGTTTACAAGGCACTGAAAGTGGAATAATATTTTCCTTATTTTTATAAGAATTATTTAGATTTTTTTAAGGGTTTTTACTTGATTTAATAATTAGTGTGATTATTGCTTGTGCGTTATAAGCATTTATCTCATTATTAATACATTTCTTACTTGTTTTTGAGTCTTTGATTCCTCTCAAAGTTTCTTCTCTGTAATGATCAGGGAGTTTTTTCTTGCCGTTGTCACCCTAGGCTTGCTCAGTTAAGGGTTTCGGGTCTAGACGGCTGGGAGAAATCCTGCAGACAGAGCGTCCTGTTTGCTAAAACACTTGTGCATGTGCTCCCGCTAATGAGAGCGGATTCGTTCCTGGGCCAAACAGCCGTGTTTCTGTTTGCGTTTGTTTGCCGTTTTGGCATCGGGGCGATGTTGAACTGGTTATTAAAAGTGCCGGGTGGAACGAGCTGTAAACTCGACGTTCCACAGCAGCTGGCAGGCGACGTGTTGCATTTCTGACTGGGTCCAGACGGGCTGAGATCCTTCCGAACGCTGGAGTCTCGGAACAATTAAAAGTGTAATTTAGATCCATTTTTAGTCGTTTCAGAGGCAGACAGGAATGTGGGCTCTGAGGTTTGTGTTCGAGGTGAGATTATTTGGGAAGGAACACTGGCTCAGCACAGAGGCTGTTTTTATTACCATTTATTCAGTCAGGTTGCTAATTAGCGAGCTTTGGGAAAGTTTGGAAGAAACTGTGGAAGCTTCCGAGTCCTTTTGTGTGGTGCAGCTTCGTTGCAGCCATTAGCTTTGCGCGTTTGCACATTTAGCAGAATATCTGGTGGATTAGGGGCTGAGAATCTTATGATGTCATCAGCTCAGATCATCACTGCCTGCCATAACTTCACTATATGGACAGAAGTATTGGGACACCCCTCTGAATCACTCAGTTCACAGACCAGGTGTATAAAATGGAGCACTTAGCCATGTGGACCTTCACGAATGTTAATGAACGTTTGAGAGTGGTACTGTAGTAGGATGGCACTGTTTTTAACCCTCAAAGTGTAAGATCACGTCAAGTTCCAGAGCATGAAAGTCACCAACACTCTGCCGACCCAATAACTGCAGAGTGCCAAACCTCATTAATATCAGCTCTAAAGTTGGGCACCAGGAACTTCATGGCATGGGTTTCCTTCACCAAGATGTAAAGCATGTTTTTCTATTCCTCTTATTTCCATTGAGGGGGAATCTTAATGTTTCAGCATCACTAAAGCATTTTGGAACAAGTTGTACACTTTTAGCTTTGTGGGAACACTTTGGGGAAGGCCCTCTCTGTCGCCTAAAGAAAGGTCCAACATCAGGGTCTGACCTCACAAATGCTGGATGAAATCTGGTCCAAAATCTTATCCAAAGCCTTCAGAGGGGGTACTGAATCCATATTAACACCTACAGATCTACTACTGGATGCATAAAAGCTTAAGTGGTGGCGTCCCAATACTTTTGTCCATATATTGTGTATTTAGTTGGCACTTTTATATGTGCTGCATACGTTCTGTCTGCAGACGGCAGGGTTCTGATTGTTTTCTTTTTTGTGCATGTGATGTCTCGTGGTATTTTTATAAGAGCTGTACATTCATTTTCCATGCTGCTAGCGGCCGTTTCCATATAGAGCTGCTTTTGTGGCTTTTGTGACGGTTTCCTGGAGCTCCAGGCTAAAGACGGTCTGAGTGGGAAGAGGTCGAGGGGTTTTTTTTGGGTTTTTTTTGAGGAACTGGACTGACTAAAGCAGAAAGACGCTGAGTCGACGTTTAAAGGCTGCAGACAGAATCACACACACATTAGTCTTTGTCGTTGTGGGGCTTTCCATTAACATTACTGTAGCTAATTAATGCTACACCTCCAACTCCACCTAACATTAACCCCAGAAAACTAAAGGAAATCTTTTGATTCTTTTTATTTTTCAAAGGAAA
This sequence comes from Loricariichthys derbyi, assembly GCA_033118015.1. Taxonomy (NCBI): domain Eukaryota; kingdom Metazoa; phylum Chordata; class Actinopteri; order Siluriformes; family Loricariidae; genus Loricariichthys; species Loricariichthys derbyi. Next base: position 6,905 of record JAVSBU010382405.1, read on the forward strand.
GTTGGAGTTTGGTCATCACTTGACTCGTACACACAGAGGGACCGAATACCCCAGAGAGGGTAAAGTCACCACCTCTCTTAAGTAGCTTGTGGGATTGTAGTGTGCACTCTGCATAAAGAGTCTTTTGATAGTGCAAAGGGACCTTTGTTTTTTGTTTTTTTTATTTTTTTATGTGAGCCACCGGTGCCCAGATGCCTGGTGTTTATTCAGTCTTTCTGAGATTTTTGCCCACCAGAGAGTTCAGGAGTTCACCAAACTTTTTTTGCTGTACGATGGGTTTTTGAGGGACCTGCACAGAGATTAAAGGTTTCTTTAGCTTTCAGGCTTTAAACATCACGAGTTTACTGCCATCTGGAAAACCGAGCTGTGACCAGTCCCTGCTCTCGTGTAAGAAGGTTTTTCCTCCTTTAATAGAACTTTAAAAGCATACGTGAGCTAGGGTTACACACGGGGACGCTTTAGTTTAGAGGTGCAGGTCAAGTCACAAAAACGATGATGACTTGACTCCACTTTCACATTTAAATAAGTCAAAAGACAGCATTTATAAAGAGTGTAACTTTATTTTTAATGTTATAAAATACTGTTGCATTTCTCCTTAGACTTTTAACTCATCTGTTGAACTCATTACACCAAACACGCACCGTGGCCGAAGCCCAAAAACACTTGGAATTTGCAATTTCACACACTAAAGTCCAGTTTCTGAATATTTCCTGTTTTATGCCAAATCAAGCACATCTTAAACTTAACGACCAGCCAACTCGTTCTCATACACAGTCCCATCCTTCTGGCTGGTTCCCCGTTCATGGGTTGCCAGGTTTGCATGAATTGAAGCACAAATCATCTAAAAAACAAACTCCATAAAACTTCTCAGTGTAAATATTTGATTTTTAAATAAAGATTTTTTGAATCATCTATCTTGACTTTAAGTCTCACGTCATGAATATCAAAGGCAAGTCTTTAATTGGTTAGACAAACAAGTCCTTAAATTGGCAACCCAGCCCAGACTTGAGTCCCCAAACTCTTTACAGACAACAATTGACCAAAGCATGTCTTTGCCGTTCTTTGTGTCACTTGTGTGATCTGACAAGCCCAAACTTTCAGTGATTGATGGAGGTTCATCATCACAAGGCAGCTTTATGAAGATGTGGGTTTAGACCCCAGCTATAAGTGAGAAACTCCCTGAGATGGTTAAGAAAGGAACTTTGGGCTCAGTTTGAGGAACCCATCCTCCTGAGACTGGTCCAGACAAAAACACAGCAGTGTTTGTGTACAAGTCTTGGGAGAATAAACCAAAACCATGAATTAGCCCAAAACTGACTTGCTTTCGAGCCATAATTTGTAAAACACGTTGGCGCTGTGCCTGTACGACGGGCCGGGCCAAAACCCAGCAGAGGAATGTGAAGTGTATGTTCAATTATACATTACCTCTAAATGACCTTATTATCCGGTGTGGGTCTGCCATCCAGAACCAGCCCAGTGTGTTTGTTTAAAGCTTCCCCAGTTTCTGTTTCCTTTTTCTGTCTGCATTTTGTGGTCGTCGACCTCAGGCTTGTTGACAAGAGCGGCTCTGACAGGGAGCCAACGAAAAGCAGGAAGCTTTCTTAATTACACCTCCTCAGCACACCCAGACTTTTCTTTAGGGTCGGCCCAAACACAGCGGGTCAACGGGACTTTTCTTTCAGTATATTTAAACCTGCTCCTGTAAGGGGGGCGGCGTTGGGACGAGGGGGGCTTTTGAAATCCTCGCTTGCAGAATCGCTGATGTTCGCTGTCTGCGGTTGGTGCCGTGACCCGGTGGACTGACTGTGGACTTTTTTAAGAAACACTTGGATTCTGTCCAGCTGAATTCTGAACATTAATGTATCCTATTCCCCAAATTGAAGGTGTTCCATGATGTTAGGTAGCCCAACCAACCAGAAACCACTCATGGGGGGTCTGTATTGATGAGCATAGAGTAATTAATGCTCTCCTGCAAGCATGTTCAGCTTCTTAGGATGTTGCATGAGCAGCAGATGCAAAGGAAGCTGCTGTTTGCTCTAAACCTTCCATGCTGGTTGATGTCACCTGGACTAATCACCATCATCGTGCCTCGACCACCGGGGGTCTATCAGCCAACATTATTGTCCTCTAACAGCATGTTGTAAAACGTTAAACACTAGTTTGGCCATCAAACACCAACGCTGTCTCACTAACTTCTGTTCTAACTCAGAGTTCTCTGGCAGCGTTATTTAATAAGCACTTAACATTCTTCAACGTCCAGATCCTTCCAGCAGCAGCAGCAGCGACATTCACGAATAAGACTGTAGAACAAACACTGAGCTGTCCTCCAATCACTCGGCTCGGTCCAAGTCCCAGTCCAAATTCATGTCCAGACCAGCATCAAATGTTTTGGGAGAAATTAAATTCTCCAGCCAGCACTCAACGTTGTGCAAGAAGCACAAGATCTGCAAGAACTTCTGAGATCAATTATTATTGAATAAATGAGACGCCTTTCCAAAAAAAAGCACCGAACACCAGTGCAGTCTGTCTCACTGATGTCCTCGCCTTTTAAGGGAGAAAATTCCCAGTTTCTCACTATTCTTAGTGAGCAACTACCAAATGATGTTCTACAGAAAACAGCTGAGATCTGTCAGTCCGCAAAAACTAACCAGTGCACTCCACTGCCAGAACCCATCAAAGAAACTCCAATTTCTCTCTTATTCATTTAAAGTAATTTAATAAAACAAATAGATAAGCATCCAAACTTTAAGTACTTTTTATTAGAAGCTGTACAGGCCCACTGCCTCACAAATCCAGCATGTGGAGTTTGCATGTTCTCCGTTTGACCGCGTGTGTTCCGGTTTCCTCCTGCGGTCCTAAGACATGCATGTTTGGATCTTACTGGGTGTGATTATTGTACACGTCATCTGAACCATCTCATGAGTGTATCGGATCTCTGACCCGTCTTTGCTTTGGCCCGTTGGAGAGTTCAGCAGTTCATATCAGGTACCGAAGGCCAAGCAACGCACAGAGATAAAAGATTTCATGTGCACTAGATTTGAGCGATTTCAAGCTGCTTTCAGATGGATGGATGTTTTATTAAAGCAGATGTTGTCAAGCTGATTGTGAGCTTTAGTCCAGATTCCAGACTTTGTACTTCATGAGCTGTCTGGAATGTTGACCAGGGGTGCCCGGACGTATGCACCAAACTTTTGAGATAGCTTCAGTGCTCCAGAGAAAACGCAATCCTCCGATGCTGAAGGCCGTCCAGCGAGCACTCGGGATCGAACAAGAAGCCTTCAGAGATTATCAAGAACAACGTCAGTCAGAAATCTGCTGAAGAACCGCCATCACACTGCTAAGAGACCAGAGTTTGTGGTCATTAAGCATATGCTGGAAATATAAGCTTTACAAAAATATGTACAAGGATCAGAGGAAGGGTCACAAGAGGAGTAGGAGAGGTTCTTCTGTTTGTTCTACATGTTATTTAGTGACTAATCACCAGTCCACTTTACCAACACCGCCGACCTCGTACCGTCTGCCGCTGCCTGTTCTGAACATGCGGTGTGGCTCTTTTGGGGAGAAACCCAAAGGCAAAAAGCCACCGTCATTTGAGCCGTGATTCCAAAATAGTGCGCTGACCCTGTGAATATAAAACGCTTTTTAGAAGCAGCCACACAGGTCTTGGGTTTGGCTTGGCTGCTGTTTGTTAACCAAACACTTTGTTGGTGTCCTCTGGGATTCCCCGGTTCAGTCGGCTGTGGACGCGCTTCCTGTAATTACACACGCTAAAAACATACATCTGAGCAGCACAGTCCCTTATTGTGTAATGCTGAGTGAAAACGTATTGCTGCAAACTCTGGTGAGCTTAATGTTAGACTTAATGTGCAGTGCATTAATTAATTATAATAAATTGCTTGTGTTTTGTCACCTTGGATAAATGTTGCAAAGGTAGTCAAAACTATTTGTGTGTTTAACTAGTGTTAAGTCAAATTTATTTATAGAGCTTGCAGTCATAAGCAGGAGGAAGTCAATTAAGTCATTAAGGGTGCTCGTTAGAATAATAGGCCCTGCCCATTCTGTTCTTGAATTGGTCTGAGGAAAGAGATGAGTTAATTAATTCCTCGTTTCTTGCCGTACAGTAATCCTAAATCTCTGCACACACACACAGGGTGAGAATGACATGTTCTTCCCTCCGTGTCCCTCTCCAGTCGTCCCCCTCCTCAGCTGAAGGAGCAGCCGGTGCTGAGTAACATCCCCGAGGAGGCCGAGTGTCTGACCGCACCCAAGTACAAACGAGACCTGGTGCACAAGCTGAAGGTGCTGAGACAGGAACTCTGCCAGCAGCAGCCTCAGGCCGGACACTGTCGCATCGAGCTCTGCAGGGACGAGATCTTCGAGGTGAGCCTTGGTCCTAATCAGGGTCTGAAGCCAGAGAATAGCAGGCCCAGGCGTAAGCTTTATTATGTATTAATATAATAAGGCAATAATGTTTGAATATTTGAAGAGTTCATTTTTTTAATTGTTGATATCCATTTAATATTATTTGAACTGCAGCTGGGTTGTTTTGTTTAAATAAAAATAACTAAAGAAAATATAGGTAACCCTACAAAATTAAACTGTATTGAACTAAGGGATTTTTTATTTAAAGGGTTCTGGGCTTTTTTAAACTCTGCCTTACATGTCTTAGAGTTAAAATGGATCAAAATTTCTTTAAGTGAAATATTTAAAATTTTAACTATTAAATTTAAATTTTTAATATTTTACTTAATTTAAATTGATATCTAAATCTAAATTATTTTTTATATTTAATTTATTTAATTTAAATTGTAAATATTTAACATTTTTAATTTAAATTTAATTTATTTTATTTTTTATATATTTAATTAAAATTAAATATTTATCATTGTTTTTTCAATCTGCCTTACGTCTTAGAGTTAAAATAGATCAATTTCTTTAAGTAAAATATTTAGCATTTTAACTATTAAATTAAAATGTTAACTATTGAATTTAATTTGTTAAATTAATATTTAAATTTGAATTATTTATTTTTTATATTTAATTTATTTATATTAAATTTTAAATATTTAACATTTTTTTTAATTTAAACTAATTTGTTTTTTAATCTTTAATTTATTTAACTAAAATTAAATATTTAACATTTAACTCTGCCTTACATGTCTTAGAGTTAAAATAGATCAATTTCTTTAAGTGAAATATTTAACATTTTAACTATTAAAATTACATTTTTAAATATTTAATTTAATTTGTTAAATTAATATTTAAATTATTTATTTTTTAAATTTAATTCATTTATATTAAATGTAAAATATGTAACATTTTTAATTTAAATGTAACTAATTTATTTTTTTAATATTTAATTTATTTAATTAAAATTAAATATTTAACTTTAACTCTGCCTTGCATGTCTTAGAGTTAAAATAGATCAATTTCTTTAAGTAAAATATTTAACATTTTAACTATTAAATTAAAATTAAATATTTAATTTAATTTGTTAAATTAATATTAAAATTATTTTTTTATTAAATTTATTCATATTAAATTTAAAATATTTAACATTTTTAAATTTAAAATATTTATTTTTTAGTATTTAATTTATTTAATTTAAATTTTAAATATTCAACATTTTTTAACTCAAATCTTAATCAAAAATTTCTTTAAGTTAAATATTTAATATTTCTTATCATAAAGTGCAGTGCTGAAATCTCAACAAAAACAGCGTCATAATGGGCAATTAAACACTTATAGGAGCGCCCAAGTGAGTGAGTGCCCACCCGTCCGCCCTATGATGGACTGGGTTAAACGGGTAAGAAAATAAATGGCCTAATGGAGATCATGCCTTATAAAATCCTGCCCCACTATGGCGAGCTTTTTCACTACATTCATGAATCACTTTCTGCTTTTCTCTTAGAAACATAACAGACACTTCGGTTTTGTTATTCGTGACTAAAGACTAAATGCCAGTTACACTGAAATTCCTCAGACAGCGACATCAGAACATAAGCGGCCCAAATACCACTCCCTGATTTGCTGAATGGATTTATCAGGTTCTAATTGAGAACAGCACTGGCGTTTCTGCTTCTGCTGTAAAACCTGAACTTGCAGCACTTTATTAAGAGATGATAGCAGCTTTCATGAAATAACTCTGAATAATTTTTTGAACATATAAATACTATGCATGAGTAATTAAATATTATCACATCATAGAATCGAATAAGGTCTCGGACCTGCTTCGTGTGCACGCTAATTAATAACATTGTGCGATGGCAGTGACCGGTCCCTTTGCAGGACCGTTATTGTGTTCAGTTGTAAAAACGGGAGTTGCTTAAACAGCAGAACAAGCCGTCTTTTCGCAGACATGTGTTTCTTGGAAGGCAGGAATTCCTTCTGCATGATATCATGATACTGAGAGAGAGCAGAGAATGCAGAGCAGACTGATGAGGACGCTGATAGGGAAGTTTGGCCCAGACAGAGTTTCATAACTGTTGGCAGCCAACAATGAAAAATGACTTCATTGTAGGAGTGACTGATATCACATGATACGTGCCATAAATCTCACCACCATGCTTTTTTTTTTAACTCTGTACATTTAGAACACGGTAAAGCCACAGGCTGTAAACGTACCTTAATCGATGGGGTAAAACCAAACAATACCGCAGTACAGGAAGCACATGACTCAGGCCAGAGATGAGCCAAGACTTGGGGGGGCAAGAACATTTAAATATGACGAAGTTCTCCACTTTTTTAAAGCATGTCATAAATATTTTAACGGTTCCACCATCTTCTGTTCTTAACATGATATATGATGGTGTGAGTCACATATTAAAGCAAAGAAAAGCATCCAGTCCCGGTTATTATCCCAGTCAGGGTCATGGAGAGGTCTGGACCCTGACCTGGACTTCACAGGACACAAGCAGAGGTGCATCGAGCCCCAAAAGAGATATGATAATGATAAGCAGGTCTTAACAGACCGTTACGGATTAGTCTCTATTTGAGAGATTTATTTTCCTGTCCATGGTGGAAGGTTGTGGCTCTGCAGGGGGTGAAAGAATTGGGGTAAAAGTTAAATGCACTCATTTTTCACAGCTTCTGCATGCTGCTGTTCTTCGCTCACTTCAAAGTCAAGATTATGTCCATAACTCTTCTTACAATGGACCGTCAATTTTGTATCATTTTCTAATCCCAAATTCAGCAAGTTTAGGATGACAGTGGCAAGGAAAAACTCCCTAAACATTATACGGATGAAGCTTTGGGAGTCAGAAAGGGACCCGACCAGCTTGGACTAGATAATGTATGTAATATGTCCAAATAACAAGCAGACTAATATTTCAGAGAAAATTAGATATGTTGTGTGTAATTAAACAAGGAATCTCAACTATAGCATATATGACTATATAGGAAACAAATAAAATGTTGAATAAAATAATAAAAAATTATGCGTATATTTAGCATATTATTTATTCTGGTACAGTCACTGCAGGATCCTGTGCTCAGCTCCAGTGTACAAACTGGAACTGGTAGAACATGAGCTTGGACACAAAACAGAATATGTAGTTAGTTATTGTTATATGTTATATAACATGTAAGTTATATGTTAATTAGTTATTATCAGCGTACCAGTGCTGGGACTGGAACCCTCAACCTTCAGGTCAGTAGTCCAGTAGCTTAACTGCTGTGTAACTACAGTTATTATGGAATAGAATCAAATTGGTTTTGTGTTAGATTAACACGAATAAGCTGGCATGGTATAAATTGGGACATTCACCAAAGTGTCTTGAGTCTCAGTGAGACTCTACTTTGCGTCGTCCGTTATTTTCTGCCCCCCCCCCCAGCATATGTGGATGAACATGTGCTCTGTGCTGCCAGAGGAATGTGCTCAGGCGTTGCTGCTCGGCTTCACTGCTGGAGGTTTCAGTTTGTTTTGCGTGAACCCTGGAAACAGTCAAGTGGTGTTATATCATTTCAGACGAGCGCTGGATGTGATCTAGCTTCAGCTGACATCATGCCCATGGATTCTCTCATTTCATTTCATTTCATTTCACCCCCCCTCCTTCCGCCAAGGGCCGGAGCTTTTCAGTCTGGGGAGACTGCAGCTGATCTCTAATGGCTGTTTGGGGGAGTTTTGCAACCTGATTTGTCAAGAAGACGGGAAAGTTTTTGGAGCGACGCCATTCAGCTTTTCAGAACTGTTTGGCTGGTGAATGTCGAACGCTTGTGTAAGGTTTAAATAGCCTTTGTGAAGCAAGAGAGGTGGTTAGGCCTCGTGTAAACTCAGTAGGAAACAACGCGGATGCTTTACTGAACTTTATTGAACTTTATGGAGTAAAACTGCGAGTGTGTATGAGTGTGTATGGCGCTCGGATGGTACACGCAAGTCCAACTCTGCAAGGTTCGAGTCCTAACGATGCCTTCCAGTCATGTTGGGCACCATGTTTGAATGATTGGCCGCCGCTGGAAGAAACTGCCAAACTGTTCAATACTTTAAAAATTGGTATCAATTCTAGTATCACTGATACTTTTTACTCATAAAAGCAGCTTATCAATTAACTGATCATGATTTTCTGTTTTTTCCACTGTTCATACAACTCAGCAAACAAAACAAGGGGCTCAGAGCCGATCCTTGATGTAGTCCCACCTGCAGCTTGAAGCTATCTGTCACTCCTA
>JAVSBU010382492.1:0-15563 GCA_033118015.1 Loricariichthys derbyi
CTTTTCTAACATTCCTCACCAAAATAACAAAATAAGTAATAAAAGTATATATGATTCGTGCTGATATCGTATCGGATAGATATCGGTATCGGCCAGTACTCAAGGCTGCAATATCGGTATCGTATCGGAAGTGAAAATGTTGTATCGGGACACCCCTATACATTCTCAATTATCATTTGCATGTTTAAGGATCAATCAGTTAAGGAATATGAAGGAATGTAGGAATGAGGAAACGAAGCTGCGGACTCGCTGTGCTTTAGTTTTTTCTTGCACGTTTCACTTTTAGGTTGTTTGACAACAGATAATATCATTGGTTTGTTTTGATTGGACTTGTAAATGGATATTTTTTTTTTTTGAAAAGTGAAGTGAATTGACTTCACTTATAATGGGAACCACTGCTTTAAACACAGTGTAAACCCATTGCACTGTCTGCAGAAATGCTAGTGACTTACAATTGATATTCAACAATCCATGCAATTGTGGGTTAAATATCTTGCTTAATGACCCAACAGTGATATCTTGGCAGAGGTGAGATTTGCACCCTGGTCTGTAGGTCACTACAGTCCCACGTAGTCAGTTAACATAGCTTTAAATTAATAGGTCTTTAATCAGATTAAAAGTAAATGCTATGTTGTAAATCTCTTGACAGACAGCCATATGATTTATCAAGGTAATTATTTAGTTGATAAGTTTAATTTAGACTAAGAGTTTATAGTTGCAGAGACAGACAGTGAGTGTCAGGATTAAATCTAGATTATAGCAGTCCAATGCAGTTAAAATATTAAGTTCAATCTTGACTCAGACTTCTTCAGAAGAAGCCGTGACCAAAAGCATCCACCTACTAAAAACCCACATCATAGCCCATTATTGCAGCGCTGAGCCTGTCCTGGTTATTTAAAAAAAATCTGGGTAAATTTATTAGAACCACAACCTTGGATCAAAGCAGATGTCTGAAAATGATTACACAATATTTAAGCGATCAGTTCATCACCATGAACTCTAAGCTGTTGGTGTTTATGGGGAGTTTCGTAACAGTAGTATTTGGATGAGCTGAGACTTGACCGCTGTTAAAAATAGATAATGGAATAATGTGTTGTTTTTCTTACTCCTGCTTCCTCGTCTCCTCTCCATGCATGTTTGCGTAGATTGTGCGTGTAAGTGTAGATCATTTAGGAAAGTTGTTTGGCGTGGTCTAAAATGACTGGTTTACCCACAGTGCTTTGCATGCCATGATAAAACTAACCACGAGGAGGTCGAGCCGATCTGGCAGACATTTAACATGCAAATGCTCTCAGCTGCATCGTGTCCCTTCCAGCGTGAGATCAAATCTGCAGGAACAATCGATTACACGGCCTGAGTGCGCTCCCTATTACCGATGGGAACATATCGAACATGAACACTAACTTTAATGCTAAAATGCGCCTGAATGTTCTGCTTATCGTCATAAACAACCAGCATTTTTTTGTTCTCTCACAAGCTCCCTCACACTCTCATGAGCTTGCTTGGTGTGTGTGTGTGAAATACGTAATAACTGAGGTGTACCAAATCATGGATGGAATGTTGCAGAATGTGACGGCGGATAGATGATGCTGGATTAACTCCTTTCTTTTGTAGTACAGTGCAAATGTTTTAGATTTGTTGTTTTAGAAATTCTTTATGATGTACACAGAAAATAAAAAACCCACAATTTGAAAAATAAAATGGCTTCTGCAGTCAGTATTTAGTCTGACCTCCCCAAAAAGTGGTTTCTTAGCAGCCACCATCCTAAAAAAACTAAACAAAAAACCCACCACTCCTGATCAAACTTCTAACTGTAGGAGCGTCAACTAGGCATCCTGATGCAGCTTTATTAATTAGATATGGTCATTATAGTGTCGTGGGATGCCTCCCACCCTAAACAGTGCCTGTTCACCCTCCTCCCATCCAGCAGACGTTACACAATCTACGCTGCTGTTCCACAAGGCTAAGGGAGAGCTCCATCCCTGAGGCTGTAACCCTGCTAAACTATGCACATAAAGGATAATTGCACTCTTTACTGCACTGTTACAGCACTTTAACATTTGCTTTTACTGCACGGATTAAACTTGCTTGCACTGTTTGTTTAACATTGACGTACATGTGCTGCTAATCATATACTGTCATTTATTTGCATTCTTTTTTCCCACATCTTTTCATGTGCATATGTGGTTTATTTTTTAGTTATATTCACATAAATACTCAATGTGCATCTAGCATAGTCCTATCTTTACTAGAAGGTCAATGTTTCAAATCTCACCCCTGCCAATATGCTAATGTTGGGTCTTTGAGTAAGACCCTTAATCCATAGTTACTTGAGTTGTATCTGTTGTTAGTAGCCCTGGATAATAGCGTCAACTCAATGCTGCAAATGTGTTTATCTATAAAGAATTCTGCATTGCACGTCATCTTAAATGCTAACTTAATGCCATTTGGTTTTGTTTACGCTCTGCACAATGACGTTGAAGTTGAGTCTAATCTGATACCATTGCACAAACACCAAATCTAATGGTGGCCGAAGACTTTTGCACAGTTTTGTGTGTCTGTAGTACTCATCTCTTTGCCTTTACAGTAATTTTCAGAGTTGATTATTAATTATGAATTGTTTGTACATGTGAAAGGGTTCAGGCTGCTAAGGCATAACATGAAAAATTAATTAGTCATTAATAAAACATGGTGATTTTAACAGTGAAAATTGACTAATACGTGATCATGAAGCTCTGTGTGTATAATTAGTTATTCTGAATGAGAGTCTCCATTATGTCAAATGAGGTCACCTAAACAGAGTTCTGGATGCTCACGCCATGATGTCATTTCAGTGATAATGGTGAAAAGTGTGAACGAATGGAAGAAGATACAGCACTCGTGTAGGTGTATGTGTAGCGGGGTGTGTTTATGCGGAAGTAAATGAAGTCACTGGGTGTGTTGGTGATACATGGCATTTCCTTGGAGCGCTCACGTTATCGATGGTGAGAGAAAGAGACAAAGTAAAAAAAAAAAAGGACACAGTGAGAGACAGGGTCAAGACTCACACATGTGAAGAGAGGCATGCAGAGAGGGAGAGATATGAAAGACACTGACAGAGGGAGAGAAAAAGTGAGACGGCTCCAGAGAACTGGGTTTGAGTCCCAGCTCTGCACTGCCTATGTACTTTGTATGTTCACCCTATGTTTGTGTTCATGAACGTTCCAGTTCATGGTTCTGTAGTTTCCCAGAATGTGCATGAATGGATGCCCTGTGATGGACTGGCATTCTGTCCATTGTTGATTCTCGTCTTACACCCTGTACTGCCCCAAGCCTCCTTAAAACCCTGTCCTAGTTTAAATGGATATGGACCGTGAGTAATGTATTTATTCTAAAAATATTTAAATGGACAGAGCTCAGTGCGCTACTAAATATAAAGAAACACAGACTTGATCTCAGAGCAAGAAATGAATGAACTGATTAAAAAAGAGCAAACAGACAATGTTTGAATGTCAAGATTTAGCTTGTTGCCTTGGAGACAGACAGTCAACAGGAAAATATTACTCCCCTCCTCACTCATCATTCCACAACCCTAAATAACGCAGACAAAGTCATAGCGAGCACCAGTAGTGAACAGTGTGGGGATTGGAACACAGAGCATTGATATTTATGCAGGTGGCACTGTTGCTCCTCATCCAGTCCTGTGGAATATATTTGGAAAGTTATTAGCACTGTAGCAAGTTGGCAGTAAGTCCGTTATCCCAGCTCCCTGCTATCCAGGCTCTCTAATAGTTGTGTGTTTTATATTGTAGCATTTAGTGCTAGAGCACAGTGACGTTCAGCCCGGCCCAACCTTCAGATAACAAGCAGCACAGCCAATCAAAATGTAAGCTCTACAATATTAGACTTACATCATCTAAAGTAGGTGGGGATTAGAATATAGAGGTCTGGTGTAGAAATGGTCAGAAAATCCTAAGAAATAAATGGAATGCCTCCTATTATCTGAACCGTCTGAACTATTATATATAGAATTATCTGAACTGTTGCAACTGCTTACATGCACTTAATAAACCTTTAACTGCAGAAAATCTGGTTTTGTCAGTAATCTGATCAAGTTTATGCACTTGATTCATTTTCAGGTTTATGTGACTCAAACAGGGTTGCCAGATTCTGAGAGAGAATCCCACACCAGATCTTTGCAAAAAAAGCCCAAAAGAAGTGAAATCTATAAGAAATAGAACTGGCAACTGGCTTTATAAAATTTATCTCTTTTCCTCCAGCAATTCGCTCTGTGCACACAAAATGATTGAAATCAGAGTAATGATATACATGCACTGAGAAATTTAATTACCGGTACTAGGATAAAATCCTACTCATCGGATTTCTCAATAAGATTTCTAGCTCAGTGTGTGCTGTTTACATGAGCACTTAAATAATCCAAAAACTGCAGAAATCTGACTATGATCGTATTATTAAAAGCACGTAAATGCACTAATTATACCATAACCTTAGACTTGCATGTTTTCTGTAAGTCCTTTGTTAATGCAGCATATCCACATGATCCATTAGATCTGGACGTTTGACCCCTCCTACCCTCTCCAAGCCCCTGGGCAAAGTCCTGTTTGAACGACTAGCATGTACTTGGTCTGCCCTCTGCATTCCACACGTTGGAGCTTTTAATGTGCTGCTGCTCTACCCTTTAAAGGTATTACCATGGGGGAGGAGCTTAAGGGAGTGGTCCTAACTTAGGCTTCAACTTCTATTTATGGAAGTGTAATTGGTATTTTAAGTGTCATTTGACTTTGCATGATAGTTATTTATTGGTTGATGGAACCAGGCTGTGTGTTGTGTATTAATCACCAGCTTTGTGATCAGACCTGTGTACAGAAACCACACCTTCTGTGCACCATGGGAATTATGGGATAGACTCCTTACTGGTGCTTCATGCACACTAATCTCATTACACTATTGTTTAGGCTCAGGCTGTAACTCTGGTTTGCGGCTGCCTAGGTCTGAATGTACCATCTCAAAATAGTATTTTAGTACTTGTTGACAACTTGTGTAGGGTGCGGAGATGAGATTTGGGACACTACTTCTGCGTATTCAGCTGACTCTGTACCAAATGGCTGTGAGTCAGTCAAGTGTGTAATGTGTGTGTGTGTGTGTGTGTGTGTGTGTGTGTGTGTGTGTGTGTGTGTGTGTGTGTGTGTGTGTGTGTGTGTGATGACCTGTTTATTGTGCTCGGTGCGGAAATTGTGGACACTAGTTTCTCTAGCTTCCTCTCTCTTACGCTAACAGTGTGAGCAGCACTGCTAAAAATTTCTCTGTATGGAAGTCTCAACTTGATGCTTTGAATTGAGATGATGTAACCAAATATAGATCCATCACTGGCAGGTATGTAAAACCTCAAACTCCAACCACAAACATTACCAATGTGCACGAATTTCAACATGGCTATCTTCATACCAATCATTATGACTGGGTCAGAACATCTCCTAAACAACAAGACTTGTGGGATGCCCTGGATCAGCAGCAGTGAGTAGCTACCAACAGTAGCTAGCCTTCTCCAGCACATCCCAAAGATTCTCAATGGGGATCAGGTCAGGACTCTGTGGTGGCCAATCCATGTGTGAAAATGTCTCATTCTCCCTGAATCACTCTCTCTCAATTTGAGGCCCATGAACCCTGGCATTGGATCATCTTGGAATATGGCCGTGCCATCAGAGAAGAACATCCATTGATGGAATAACCTGGTCGTTCAATATATTCAGATAGCAGTTGACCTTATTCTTTGGGTTCATAACGTTGCTGCACCGAGACCTGACCTAGAACTGCAGCAGCAACCCCAGATCATAGCTCCGCCCCTTTTTTGGTCAGGCAGCATATATTCCCTCCTCTTATTATTCCACTCATTTCTGAAATGAATTCAACCCAAACTACGTAATCTTGAGACGTGGTTCAATCACCATTGTGTAGATAATTGTACTGTGTAATGATATTTATTTTTGCAGTCCAATCAAATTCAGATTCAAATTTCAACCCCCCCCCATTGTGGCCAAAATGATTAGGACACACAACCACATTCTTTCAACTTGCCATCTTTCAAGAACTGTTGTAGTTTCTTCAGAAAATGCAGAAATGACTTGTGCTTCCTTCTGCAAAGGCCGAATAGGTTTGTAGTTTCCACTAAACATTAGTCTTGTCTTTACATAATAAACAGCATGTGTCTCATGTCTGTCATGTAAAATCCAAATCAGGTCCATATCACCAGTCATGAGTGTTTTGTCACAAGGTTATACTGTTACCAAATAAAAAAAAACCCCACCCACTCTGGAATAACAATTATTGGTTTAATCATGTGTTTGTCACGGTAAACATGAGCCGGCTTCAGAATATTTTTAACCACATCCAGTTATCGTTTCATCTTTTTAAAAGACAGTTAATAAAACTGGTTAATATCATGTAGATGGAAGTGTCCATGATAAATCATATGATAAATATTAGAACTTTTTCTGTGCTACAGTTTTTCATTCCAGCCAATGCCAGACCTACGTCTGATCGTTTAAAGATCGATTAGACAGGTGGAATCAGGTGGAGCTCATGCGAGGAGCAGATTCCACACTTGTGATCTTGGTGAGGTTATGGTGAGGCCACACCCCCAAAGTTAGATTTTAGGACCGAGTCGTTAATGTTTGTAATAGTGTGTTAGATAAGGAGGGAGGACACACCTTCAACTTAAATTTACAGGGAGTTCTCACCACACACACACACACACACACGAAGGCACATGTACCGTATCCTGCTTTCCATGGATTTAAATGAAATGACAGTTATGTTTGTATGGGTAGTGAGTGTGGGTTGGCTGGTGTACAGGACCTATAAAGTTTGGGAAAAAAACACTGAGTAGAGATGGGGTAGAGCCGGGATTGTGGGGTAGGGGGAGTGTTTTGCATTCCTTTGCTGGGAGGTGTGTGTGTGTGTGTGTGTGTGTGTGTGTGTGAGAGAGAGAGAGAGAGACACACAGACAGAGAGAGAGAGAGAGAGACAGAACAAGTCACTGGTTAAGTCTGGACTGGGTGTGGGGTGAAAGGTGTGTTTGCCCTCTTTGATGACATGCTTTTGAAGAGTGTGTGTGTTGCTTCATGATTGCTGAGCTTCTTGCCTTATAAGGGAAAAGTGTGTGAGCCACAGAGACAGGAAGTGGCAGTTAGTGACAATGTGGAGGAGTAAACCGGCCTGACTCGCTCAGTCTCTTTCTCTCTCTCTCTCTCTCTCTCTCTCTCTCTCTCTCTCACACTCGTGTGAGACTTGTATATTCCTGTGTGAGTGTGTGGTTTAGAATATTAGACTTTAATTAGACATTGAAATAACTTCATACACACTGTAGAACACTGACACGACGCCCACTAAGTGCACTACAAATAATTGCACACCACAAACAGATGCTACTTTTGTTCTGTACAGGTCCAACCATTTCTTTTCCTCACAATCTACAAAGGGTGTTGCACTTCACAGTCAATAAGAACCAGCCCAGCAACAATTTACCTCTGGCGCTGTCAAAATAAAAGTGAATTCAGAATATTTGTTGAATTCGGTGAGAAAGGCGTACGTTAGATTTCATAGGAATGATTGTGTAATCACATACCGATGTTCCAACCACTCCTGTTTTCTAGCGGCTTGGACTGTCAAAAACCGGAGGAGCAAAAAGTCCTCACCAAGAGACCAAGGCTTTTGAAAAGTTCTGTGTGACCGGAGGAACTTTTTCATAATTCTTTGAACTGTTGAAGAAGGTTCCCCCTTTCTCCCGGGTTCGCACTGCCGCTTGTAGTTCCTGGAACGCCGATGTCTATAGAGACTTTAGCTAACTCCATATCTTCCATATTATCAGCACATAGGAACTTTGAGTGATGTAAATGTGCAGTGATTGGTCCAGATGAGAGTACCTCAATTCATCCAAACATAGTGGTCCAGATTCAAGTGCCTATTTTGAGCGCAACCACCACTTTTGGCTATACAGGGGTTTAACATTGGCATCGTGTTCCGTGAAACAGGACATTGATCAAAATCAGTTTAGATACTTTGCACATAGTGTTTTATCTTAATTAAAACGCAACATGAACACATTTAGTACTGTTCAATACAAAATAATATGCAACTATTGTGTTTTCTATAAAACTGAAATTTAAGTATTGTTGTTTTCTCTCTAAGGTTGTGATTTTCGTACTAGTTTTGTCATTCAGGTGCAAATTAAATATTTAAATTTTCTATTATAATTAACACCTCTGAAGTTAAAGCGAATGGCTGTTTATCGGACTGACGGTTAATGGGTCATACCTTTAATTGTATGCTGGTAACCATATAAAGGCATTGTTATGCTAAAAATAGGGAAAAACATATTTTTCTTGGTTCAGCAGGAAGTGACCTACGGTTACTCTGTGTACTTTAAAATACAATGCTAAAGCTTCCTATAGTAATACTACGGTCACAGGAGGATTGGTTCTGCTTTTTAGTTCTTGGTTCCTCCCTGGATCGTTGTTGTTAATCAGGAGGTTCTCATGTTCTCACCTGCAGCTCTCTGTGAAGCTGCTCTGATAAAAACTTGTTTGAGATAGATTGTGCGAAAGAGCAGGCATCATGTGTAAGATCTGAGCTTCAGTGCAGATTTTCAAGATATTAATGATAAGGTTGAAGGCTATGCTAGAACTGTGCAGAAATGAAAATAGCTGGAGGAAGTTCACCGAAGTGCAGTTCACACGCTCGGAGAAGTGTTGAGCATCTCGCAGGTTTTGCGCTGCATGCACTTTTGTTATCATGTCACCAGCGACTAACCTGCGGTTCAGAGCTACTCCTGACTAAGCGTGAACTGTGTGCTGGTGTGTCAAACCACTATGGCGTATGAGCTTCAAGGTGCCATTTCAGTTTGTGCTGTAGGACAAGTGTAATTTTGTGTTATGAACCAAACTACTTCCTCTGAGCAAGAGTCTATCCGGGGGTGTCCAAACTTCTTCTGCAATGTCACAACATTTATTTCTATCCAGAGTTGCATTAATTTTTCCCCAAGATCTTGTATTGATGATGGAGATTTGGACCCACTGCCTTCTCCAGCACATCCCAAAGATTCTCAATGGGGTTCAGGTCTGGACTCTGTGGTGGCCAATCCATGCTCTGTGAACCACTCTCTCATAATTTGAGCTTCATGAATCCTGGCATTGGATCATCAGGGAAGAAAATTCCATTGATGGAATAACCTGGTGGTTCTGTATATTCAGGTATCAGCTGATCTCGTTCTTTGGGCTCATAATGTGACTGAACCGAGACCTGACCTAGACCTGCAGCAGCAACCGCAGATCATAGCCCCGCCCCCACAGGTGGGGACCCTGTTATTTTATATATTTATTTATTTAATTGGCCAGGGTGTGTGAAAATCCACTCTTCGGTCTATTAGCAAACATCCTTTTGAAAGCCATTTGCGCAACGACAGCAACTTCTGTCACTGAGCGTTTGGCGTTGCATTTAATAGAAATGGAAAGAGCATCGTGTTTAACAAGCCATTATCGCTGAGTCCTGTTGTCTCATTTCATACGTATGAGCTCAGATTTATAATGCAGTTTCCTGTGTAACATCCTGCGTTGACACACCCTCACCTCCTGCACAGGAAGTGTGTCACATGACTCTTAAGGTGTGTTGTGGGAGTAAATGTGTGAACGTGAAGTTCATCTCCACTTCAGAAGAGCCGCAGTTCAGTGTTCTAATGTTACTGAGCATGCACTGATAATGAGCAGCATTATTGAGCTAGGTTTGTGGTGAAGATTAGCAGAATGAGCTTGGTTTGGTGTTTGGTTTTGATTGTAGGTCACTGTGTGACATTTTAATGATGTGACACTTGAAAAGTGATCACAGATCTTATGTCTGATTTCTCCGGAGATGGTGCAATGATTCCACAAGGGTCGACGCTTTTGATCTGTGGCTCCTCAAACTGAATGTGTTTTTAGTACTTTCAGTTTTATCTAGCACATTTTGTGCAAACTTTTTAGGTAAAAAAAAGCTCTCTCTTGGTGGATGAAATTGTGGTGCCTCTCTAACTTAGTATATAGATGTAAAGATGTTAAACATAATATATTTAATTAATTACATTCTTAACCTTATTTGTGCCTTTTTAACATTACACCAATGTTCTCTAGACAATCAGCATAAACCACAAACACGTTTTGACAATAGTTTTACTTTATTTTTGATAGCACTGGACGAGCCGCACTCCTGCTGTTACTTATTAATAGCAATGAGGTTCTTTAGTGCACTTGTTTTGAATAAAGTGCACTTTTGTTTACTTTGATTAATTATTAATGCACTCATCTTTTATGCGTTTTTACTGGTTATAGCATCCCAGTATGTCTTGTTAATGAGATACAGTTTGATGTATATATTGGTGTATGAGACAGAACAGATTAAGGTGACATTTATACTCCTTTTTTATAAATTAATTTCTCTAGGATCTTAATTAAATGTTTGTGGCAAGCTTTCGCTAATATAATGCACATAATATATCAAGCATTGTTTAGAACAGTCTCTTTTGGTAGCCTGTTGCTTTAAATACTACAGGTTGTGCCGACTACGGATCCGGCCTACCATGGACACAGTTAATTCATTGTTGGTGTATAGGTGCGGAACAGAAAATGAGTACTTTGTATGTTTAAGGTGGTACTACCTTCAAGCTCCTGTAGATGGCACTGCATAAGGATGATCGCGCTATAAATACCTGTGCGATGGGATTCATAGACTGCAGAGAGGTGGTGCTTGTTCTGTATGGGGAAAATGGGTTGCAAAGCAAATGTCAATTATCGGTAAAAAGGAGTGATTGCATTTGGGTGTGCCAAAGGTCATGGTGTGAAGGAAGAAGCTGAGTTTGCAGGTGTATCAAAGCGTCCAGGTCTACCAGTAGTGGAAAAAATTCCAAAGTACAGGAGGTTCTCATCAGAATTGTGGCAAAACTGACGAACAGCTTGTGAAACCACAACCAAACTCTTCACATTAAACTGAATACTATGAACATGCATTTTCGATCACTTCTGCTCATAAAGTAATAACATAATACATTCCCAGTTTAGGATTGGTGCTGTAGTGAGTTTTTGAAACAAAGGTGGAGTCTCTGCTTTTACAAGCTGAGCAGCTTTGTTAGCTTAGCATGCAGGACTGAACCAGTCTGTGTTTTATTAAAGAATAAGGAAGAGGAAGAATTGATTTAGTAAACGTGATTGCATCTTTACTCACGATAACTACCTTCTAGCACACTGCCTCTCGTAACACGACTCTGTTTGCTTGTGTAAGACTGATGTTTAATGGAGCTGTAGCTGGATGCGTGAATCGTGGTGCCATGCTGGATTTGCTTTTGCTATAGAATGTTGGACAGTAATCTCTGTATTCATTGCAAATTATGATTAATATTGTACAGGCAGAGAAGTGAAAAATTAGAGAAGGTTGGTGCTAAAAGAATGATGATTAGAGTTACCAGTCTATTGCATTATTTCTAGTGATATGAAATTGTAGAATCATGCTGATGGGGGGTGAAAACGGGTCTGTAGTGCATGAAAGCAAAGCAGCCAATTCAATAAATCATAGAACTCAAGTTTGCAGCATGTAATTAGCACTTCCTTTTCCATATTGTCACTTCCTCCCCATACCTCATTCACAAAGAGGAGTTTCCTACACATTCCTACACTCCTTATGTGTGTGTCTCTCTCTCTCTCTCTCTCTCTCTCTCTGTCTCTCTCTCTGTGTTTGAGATTTCTCAGATTTGTACATAATCAGGCTTCCATGATAAACAGGTGATTTACGAGTATATCGCGTTATGTATTTGGCATTAATCTATCATTAACAGAAACATCCAGCATATTAATAAATGCGTTAAAGCATCGCTGGAATGCAAATACATTCTAGAGTGCTGTGTGTGCGCGCGTGTGCATGCTATGAGCGGAGGCTTATACTGGGTGAAACTGGACACAATTGCAGGAAGCTGCAGAAATGCACCAACAAATAAACACGCAGCATTCCAGACTCAAAGAGGAAGTCTAAAAAAATCCCCTCATCCTCCCACTCCTCCTCTTCCTCATTTCACTCATCAGTGTCAGTGGGTCCGGATTCTGTTTGGTGCTTTTAGGGAGTGAGGTATAGTAGTCGTGTAAATGATGTGGTTCTGGTGTGTTGTTAAATTGTTTTAACAATTTCAAACTCTGATATATACAGGCAAATCCATCATTATGGTAGACATATCATAAGTTGTGGGCAATATAACTATTTTATTGTATTGTGATACATTTTATCGTGATAGACGATATCCTTTTGTAAGCATATTGAAAATATAATCAGTGCTTCAAGAACACTGACCAACTGCAAGATCTGTTATAAAGAGAAATTATTTCTGTTTAATTGAATGAAATGATGCATGTTTTGAATAAAAGTCAATTTGCTAAGTATAGGCTTATCACGCGTATCGTGATATCGCGTGTCGTGAAAATATTGCAATAATTTGATCATATCGCCCACCCTTATACTGTGTACTCATGAAGCCTACCTTCAGTTGAATAATTTACAGCTAAACACAAAGTTTACTTTATAATAAAGTGGAATATCTCCTATACAGTGGAACCTCCGAATTTGAACCTATTTGTTTCTGGAAGGCCATTCGAAATTTGATTTGTTTGAAGTCAGAATCAAATTTCCACATAAGAATAAATGTAACTAGGATTAATCTGTTAGCTATTGATTGTTTTTACATCTGGGGTCATACGCAATTCATGGTTTCTACACGCCTTATCACTGTGACAGCAGCACTGGACCTGAGGGAGTGTCTGAAAGCGATGATTCTACGGTGATCGGCATACCGTATTGGTTCGCATCGTTCAAATTCCGAGATTCCACTGTGGGCTTGTGGGTAACGCAGAGTTGTGCTGTGAGGAGGAAGTGTGTCTACTGGGCTGCATTCCAAATCTACAGCCTGTCAGTGTAATAAAGTCATTTGTGGTCATTTGAGTCATTATGCTACAATGTTATCAGGTTGAGATGCTCTTACAGGTCGTCGTCATGGTAACCTGGAAAACTTTCCTGCTTAACTAAGGGACGTTTGTACTTTGGAATGAGGTTTAGGTTACAGCCCGTGTGTGTGTGTGTGTGTGTGTGTGTGTGTGTGTGTGTGTGTGTGTGTGTGTGTGTGTGAGAAATAAATGACGTAATGAATTCGTAATGCCCCACGCACACATTCGTACACTCTGTGTCATCTGAACTATGCTTGGTTGAAACCGTGTGTGTTTCCGTTTTTGTGAGATTATCTTTCAGGTGACGCCACACCCTGTTCTGCTGCCACATTGCTTTTGATAGGTGTGTGTGTGTGTGTGTGTGTGTGTGTGTGTGTGTGTGTGTGTGTGAGACAAGCAGTGCAGGTTTGTGGTAGAAAATGCATTAAGGTGTGTGTCTGTTAAAGAGATTGCGTGCCACTGTGGGGTGTGCCAGTTTTTAGTTAAGTACTGGAACTGAAACCCGAACGACATTTCTGAACTGTTTGGAATTATTGTAATATTTTGAATTTTTAAAATAATGAGTCCATTTTAAACTGGGATAAATGTGCTTTAAAGTACTCTCCTCAGCAGAAATGGGCCAAACCTGAAACTGCAAAATATTAAGCTGATCCTAGGTACAAATCATAGATCACAAAATCAGCAAGAACTAAGATCATTTTAAGACTGATTCCTAGGTTTATTTATTTATTTCTTTGTTTATTGCAAGTCTCTAAGCTAAAAAAATGTTAAAACCATAAAAAGCATGTGGTTTAAATATAATGTTTTAACGTAAAAAATTATAGTTCTCCCCCATCCCTTTTATCGAAAATGGTATGGTCCAATTGATGGCTTTGCTCAGCATTGATGGAAGTTTTTTTCAGATTTGTTGGTGTCTTTCCAATGCAGGAATGCTGTACAGAATTATGCTAGCTGTGGGTTTTTTTATATTATTTATTTATTTTAAAAAGTTAGCACAGCTGGGTGGGTGCATTTTTGTGGTGGGAGATGTTTTCCACGTGCGCAAGTCTGTTGCATGGAGGACTGATCACTGAGTGGCAGTCGCTCTTTGCTGGAGACTAGTTAAAGCGGCTAATATTCTTAGTCCCAACAGGAGAAAGACATTAATTAGTAAAACAATTTTTCAGGACAACAGTTGTAAAACATCAGTGTTCATTTAATTTTTTTTTTTTTTTGGCTGAGTCGTCGTCATGGAAACAGTGAAACTTTACAGCAGTCGCTGCAGTAAATCCCTTATTGTTTTCATTACAAGTACATTGCAAGATTTACTATCAGCCTTGCTTTACTTCATACTCTCTCTCATGAATTTATCCAGACTTTTGACTTATTCTGTTGTATCCTTATATGTATCTGATCATCTTTTTAAAAAAGTGCTTACATGCACTCTACCTAGGCGGTCTAGTCGGGGGCACTGAGGGCTTATTGTCCACAGCCGCAGTATAAAGTGGAATATTGTGGCGATTTCTGTAAATGATTGTTTAAATCCTACAGCCAGGGTGAGTCAACATGATCCCCAAATCCTCCCAAATGAGGGGCGGATGGTTGTGTGCGCATGTGTGTTTGTGTGCGAGAGAGAGACTAGTAGGTGCCTGTCTCATGTAGGGTTGAAGGGACTTATTCACAAAGTTCAATAAGGTCTTTGTGTGTGTTTTCCTGCCACGCTGTAATATTTTGACTGTGTCAATTCTTCCATTTTGCTCATAATTTTTTTTAAAAACATTTGTGCACTGTATAGTGAATAGCTTGTATGTTTGAAACATGCCAACCGTATACTGATGAAGTGAACTATATAGTGAATAGGGAGTGTGGTTTAGGATGTGTCCACAGGGAACTGATGATGAATTCAGTCGATTTCTGGGAGTTGTTTGTTCCCTAGAATAGCATGACACTGTATTAAATTCCACTGTAGCTTTGCACCTCATGTGACATCACATCCTGTGTTGCAGACCTTCACGGCGTGGTGCAACTCTCACCTGCGTAAAGCTGGAACCCAGATTGAGAACATTGAGGAGGACTTCAGGGATGGACTGAAGCTCATGCTGCTGCTCGAGGTCATCTCAGGTTAGAGACTTGCTCATCTGTCCCATCATGCCTTGCTTTAAATACCATCTCCCAAACCACACACCTTTTTCACTATAAAGTGCACCTAAACATCACCACTCTACTGCGGCCATGTCCCAAACCACACACCCTATTCACTATATAGTTCATCTAACCATCACTCCAATGTGGCCATGTCCCAAACCACACACCCTATTCATTATATAATGCATCTAACCATCACTCCATTGCGGACACGTCCCAAACCACACACCCTATTCATTACATAGTGCACCTGAACATCACTCCATTGCGGACACGTCCCAAACCACACACCCTATTCATTACATAGTGCACCTGAACATCACTCCATTGCGGACATGTCCCAAACCACACACCTTATTCATTATATAATGCATCTAACCATCACTCCATTGCGGACACGTCCCAAACCACACACCCTATTCATTACATAGT
>JAVSBU010382690.1:0-20602 GCA_033118015.1 Loricariichthys derbyi
TGTTTGTGTGTCTCTCTCTCTCTCTCTCTGTCTCTCTCTCTCTCTCTCTCTCTCTCTCTCTCTGTCTTTGTCTGTCTCTCTTTCTGTCTCTGTCTCTGTCTCTCCCTCTCTCTCTCTTCCTGTCTCTCACTCTCTGTGTGTCTCTCTCTCTCTCTCTCTCTGTCTCTGTCTCTCTCTCTGTCTCACTCTCGCTCTCTTTCTGTCTGTCTCTCTTTTTGTGTCTGTCTCTGTCTCTTTCTCTCTCTCTGTTTGTCCCTCTCTCTCTCTCTCAGATAGCTTTCATCATCAGGTGATTTAATGCAGAACTTTGATCTCTATTCACGTCATCAGTGAAGGTTCTGAATTTAGTAACTTACATAACTTGATGCAGATAATATGAGATTTTTAAACATGATACTCAGAACACACAGACATGTGAACCAAGTACAGTTATTATTATTCCTCTAAGGTGAAAGACGCAGATGGGATCATGATTGTACGTGTAATCGTAATCACGTCTAAACATCGCCGTTCACTCACCGCAGAAGGAGACGATGTGGCTGCTGTCCTCGTGGACAAACTTGCGTGTCACTGCTTCCTCCATGATCTGCTTCACCTGCATGAATAGATGCCGATCTTTATCATGAGCACTTTGGTGGGAACATCCACAAACTGACTTTGGTGTTTTAACTCATTTTGTCATTTCACCCTTATAAATGAGAGTCAGATTCATTTCTGTAGCGCTTTTTGCAACAGATCTTTGTCTCATAGCAACTTTACTAAGGTCTACACCCAAAGCCTAAACTGAACTAGGGTGACAGTGGCAAGGAAAAACTCCGTAAATGTTATAAAGAAGAAACTCAAATCTGGACCACACCTCCTCAGGCATCTTAGATATAATATTATATTACTTATATATAAGTAATAAATAAATAAATACAAGAGAGAACATATTTATATAAAAGTATAATAAAATAGTAACTAAATCATTGAGTGAAAGGATGTAATTGCTGCTCTCTGGTGTGATCTGAGTAACTGTGTGAGGTCAGAGGTGAACTGGAGATCAGAGCAGAAGTTTAATTAAAGGCTAAACAAGAGGAGAAGTGAAAGTGCAGAAAATAAGCCTTAAACATGTTCTCCAGGCTAACAGTCCCCAAAGAAGTGGAATCAAGCTGATATTGATCCAGACGCTCCAGCTCTAAGAGTGTGTGAGAAAATCTTGGTACGACAGAACACTCGGACAAAAACAAGTACAAAGCAATCAATACGAGTCAAGGTAACAATATCAGTATTGATCTCAGGAAACTCTATAATCACAAGAGCCTTATTGATCTGCCCTCTGTGAGAGACTACAGACCGGTGACATAATTAAGGAGAAACCAGCATAAAAGCTCTCAGTGTTGGTCACCGTGTGGCACCAGATCAGCTTTGATGTTCTTCAGTAGGAATTCTATAAGTGTGTAGAACAATTCTGGACGTGTGGAACGCTCTTCATCAACATGTACATTAAAGAGCCATCAGAGGCCCTTTATTATTCAGTTTCTTTCTTTAATTTGCCACTTTATACCAAAGTCAAAGTCAGATTTATTATCTACAGCACTTTTTCCTACAGGGCTTGGGAAGGTCTGGGGACCAAACCCCCACCCCCCGTGATCAGAGACAGGAAGTACGGGGCTGGACCTCACCAAGAAAAGTGAAAGTGAAAGATATGAGTCATTGTGTTTGTTTGTTCTTGACTTTGGCATCAGACTGTATATCAGTGTGTTATGAGATGATCAATCTCACTGCTGAACCTTCTGTAAGATCATGTGATGTATCAGGGATCTCCTGAGAGTTCTGAGCTTATATAATATGCTGTATTTCTTCTGAGCGCATGAATAATTAATGCGAGCTTCTGTGCTGCTCGCTGGTTATTGACGTTCTTTATCTTGAGGCCTGAGCACGTTATCAATTCTGGCTGATAAGAAAGAAATGAAATCTGGGTGATTTCATTACATTCACTGGTTCACAGCTTGGCTTCTTGACTCAAGCTTCCAACCTCAGGTTTTTACGGCCTCATCAAAAAAACTGCTTTGGATAAACTCAGAACGTCGCTCTGAACCTTTAATTAAACACTCACAGCTGGGCCTCCACAGGAGGAAAGGACTATTTTTAAGGTGAGAAAATCCGTCATGAGGACGCCTGCTGAATGGCACTGATTTAAAACATTTAAAACGGGGTCAAACATCAGAAGCGAAAAAGGAGCATCAGAAAATGACTTAGGATCAGGCAAACGAGTTTTAAAGATGATGTGAGGTTAATTATTAGCTGTAATCTTAACACCTGTTTTTTGTACTTAAGAATTTGCAGACCTTTTTATTTTATTTTATTCAAACGTTTGCTCCCAAAATATAGTTTATAAAGAGCGACACTGCCACTGTTTTTCATTCATCGACAGGTGAGAACAAACATGATGTGTTTGACTGTACACGCTTCTAACGCTGTGTCAACATGGGTGTGATAAGAAACTACATACGTGATAAACTAAAAAATGTAGAATAGAACAATAAAAGGCTCTCAGAAACCTCAAAGCTTCTCAATCACTGAACTACAGCTTTAAGGAGAAAAACAAGCCAATCAGATGGAATCCTAAAGGAAATGTTCAGGCACACGCAAAAGTTCTGGCTTGATCCTGTTCAGCATGTTTGAGTTCCATATGTGGCAGGACTGTCATATGTCGTCTGCTGGTGCAGATCAAGCAACCACATCAGACAAAAGCTGGTTCATCCAATGGACAAAACACACAAACACAAACTGAGCAAACATTGTGTATGGGGTACAATGTGGTGTCCAGGTCTATAGATAGGAGAGACCAAACAACCACTTCACAACGGTAGGACACAGCATAGAGCCGGATCATCTGCATTTAATGGAGAAGGGACAGTCCTTCAAGGACATATGAAGTTCATATTTTAGAGAAGACAGATGGTTTGAAAGAAGCATTTAGAAGACCCTCTGTGTCCAATTAGAACAGCCATCACTGAACTGAGGAATCTACAAAGCAGTCTTGAGATCCCTTCCTAGACAGTTTAACAAGTGTGGGTAAAGAACTCTCAGAACATGGGAATCCCCACCAGCTTCTAGAACTGAAGAAGCCCAAGAATAAGTCCAGCTGCCTTCAACTCAAACACTCAAGTCTACCATGACCTGGATGTTGTAGAACCTACACACTCACACAGCATAAATACTTCAGACTATTACAGAAAGCTCGTCCCAAATTCTGCAGCAGCAACACAGAGATGATCATCCTGTTAGGAGAGCAGCTGCACAAACTTTACGTTTGTCATTTCTGATTTTTCTACTTGTTGCCGTTTTGGAGTCTCTACAGATTTCTCTCAGAAGTTTTCGTTACATTTTTGCTTAAATAAGTGGTAATACAGTAACCTCTATAACAGTCATTTCCAGTAAAGCCCTTTGAAGTGAACTGGGTTTGAGAGATATTTGTGGACTCTGTGTGAATGAATACAGGCTGCTAAGGCCAGACCTTCAGCCGCAGGTGTAAAAATCGAATGCAGAACAAAAGAAATCAATCAGAGACTTTGTGTTTCCTCTGAGGAACGTTTAACCAAACACTAACACTGCGTAAACAATGCTCATTCAGAACCCACTCACATCCACGACGTGATTCTTATTTAGAGACTTTCAGACTTTCGTATCCATGGTAACGACAATCTTGTTTTGAGCCAGACAATGTTGGGAAGTGCAGGAGAGACTTCTTGGCTGCGTCTCAAATCATAAGCTACATAATAATCAGTGTTTAATGATACCACTGATGGAACACTAATGTGATAAACCATGTGTTCTACTGGTTTGTGCACCGTTATTATAAGCAACCAAGTATTAAGTCTCTCTGATGGTTAGAAAGGTGAGTCTCATGTTAACAAATCTGATTTTGAAATGCATTCACGTGATCTAATGCAGGAAGTCATTAAGAGTCCGTTTTTTTTCTTATTGTGATAATCCCTTCCTGACTGAACCCAAAACCAGAAGCCACAGGATCTAAGGAACACACCCTGAACTCTTCCCCATTTACTCCCAGACTAACCAGTCCCCTTACTGGTACGTTATGGGATTTGGAAGGAAACCCATGGGGAAAGCATACCACTTTCTTCACAGATAATCGAAATGCAAATTAATCTCTGGTCCAAAATTCAGTGAACATCTTACAAAAACACCAGTGGATCAACTGAAAAGGAGTCTAAACTTCTATATTATGTTTAACGTTTTAATAATTTCAACGTGCAAAGACATGTGATGTTAAAGTTTGGTTCCTTGTGTGTTAACTTCTTTTCATTTAGAAAATCACCAAAGCAAAGAGGTGCAGATTACACCAAACGACGTCCATAAAACCACTCAGTTATCAGTAAAGATGCTCCAATAATAATAATAATTATAATAATAATAATAAGTGGGACTTATATAATACCTTTAACAATGCTCAAGGTCACTTTGCAGAACAGAATGATAAACTAAACTAAGAGAAATAAGAAGAAAATAGATAGGTCTTAAGGAGAACCTTAAATGCAGAAGGTGAAGAAGAAGGGAGTTTGTTCCAAAGGTGAGGGGCAGCATAACTCAAAGGTCACCCTGTTTAATGAGCTCAATGTCAGTGTAAATCAGATCAGCACATCAGTAACATCACTACTAAAGTCCACCCCAACCAAAGCCGGTACCAAATCAGGTGTTTGAGCTGGTCAGTATCCAACCTGTGCAGAATTCTAGACCTTCAGACCTGAAATACTTTCCTACTTTCTTACTCTAAAATCAATCACGTTCCAAACATAAACCCACACAAAACAAAATGTCTTAGGTTTTTCAGCAGCGTCTGATTCTGACTTAAATCCAGCACAGCATGATTGGTCCTGAGAGGGCCAGAGGTGTTTCATTAATGAATTTCATAAACCGCTGATAAATCGTTGCTCGTCTGCTCTGAGCATTGTGAACATGAATGCCATGACGCTGGAGATGACTCAGTATGAGCAACCTGTCAGAGAACAGTCTTACACACACACACACACACACACACACACACACACACACACACACACACACACACACACACAAAATCTAGCATAAAGCTTAAAGATGGATAAGCAATAACGTAAGCCTGATGAATCATCCTTGCTTGTGCCCTGTGCTGCCAGTTAGGATTGGATTAAGCAGATATGCTAATGAATGCTAATGAATTAATGCACACGTCCATCATTTTCATCTCAGATTATTTGAGTGTAAAATTGTATAAGATTACAAGAGTGTAAAATTGTAAAATCCATGGATGGCACAGTTATTAGATAATCACTTAATTACATTCATTATAGCTAATCATAACGAATCATTGGATGGAGCTGTAGCTGTATATAATTATTTTAGCTTAGTTTATCAGCGAATAAAAGCTTCACACCAATAATATATGTTTATGACACAGCGCAACTGTTTTAGATGTTAAACATCACTTTGTGTCGATTAACCTGTTTGACCTCCATAAATGTTTAAACCTTCACACTGTAAAACTGAGCCCAAGGTTCGAACCCAAGCCTTTAGGAACTGCCTTTGCCAGCAGCACGATCTTATGACCCACAAGAGCTGCTTACTTAATTCTTATGTATATCATCTAAGCCTCCCAAGCAGGTTTGGTCCTGACTCTTGTTCCTCTCAGTTTCTTCCTTATAAAGTTTAAGGTGTTTTTCCTTGCCACTGTCACCCAAGACTTTCTCAGTTTGGGACTGGGCCTTAGACATTAAATATTGAGACAATGCTCCGGCATAAAAAACACAATAGAAACAAATATGATTTGACTTACAATACCAAAACCCTTTGGACAAAAATATTGAGACGCAAACCCACATTGCCAGCTGCAATTCAAGCAGTGTTA
This sequence comes from Loricariichthys derbyi, assembly GCA_033118015.1. Lineage (NCBI taxonomy): Eukaryota > Metazoa > Chordata > Actinopteri > Siluriformes > Loricariidae > Loricariichthys > Loricariichthys derbyi. The sequence goes on from JAVSBU010382690.1 coordinate 5,891, forward strand.
TAGTTCCTTCAGGAAATCTGGGGACTCTACTTTACGCTTTTCAGCAAAAGCGTCACACATTGTCCAGGTCTGAAGGAGGCAGTATGATGGACTGCTGGTCCAGTCAGGGTACATACCTGAGACCAGTGATTTCTGGGATAGATGCCAGAGCCCTGTACCCCCACTACCCGTGACCCTGGTTAAAATGCGAATGAAATGTATTTAGTGAATAAACAGCAACACTTCTGTATAGTATGTGTATGTACTGCACTGTACAGGGTGCAGATTTGGGATTTTCTTTCTCCCTGTCCGTGTGCGCGCGATTAATTAAATTATTGGGCTAATTAATCAGAATCTCACCCACCTCCTTCTTGACATTCCGCACGAGCCTCTGTCGCGTTTCTGCTTCTGAGAGCCGGTGTGATGACATCACGATCATTACAGAAGTGGTTAATAAATAGGATAACACAAACCAATCCCTCCTTTAGCGTTAGAGCTCGGACCGGCGGATTTCCTTCTCACCTGCTGCTGAGGTTGCCATGACTCCGGTGGCTCGTGCGCACCGCCTCGCGCTTCTCGGGGATATTCTGAGCCCTCTGTGATTAGAAAAATAACCCGCCTCTTAAAGGAACACTTCCGATTCCTCACTCACCGCTTATCCACAGGCGCAGGACGCACGTTCTTTATTTAAGTACAAAAGTACCGCCTATTTGATAAAGTATCTAATTAAAAGCATTTCTAGCTCACTGTTTAAAGCCTTATATTGAGGGTAAGAGCTCAGATCCTCCATTCTGATTAATGATTTGGACGAAAATTCCAAGAATCATCTGCTAAAATCATATAAAGACCTCGTCATCTTTAGCTAAAAACAAAATAAAACTTTTGATTTAAAAAAAATGCTCCAGATGCAGTAAATCCTGAGGTTTAACCAAAACTATATCATCAACTGAAACGTCATCAACACATTTTATTCTACAGCTTCACCAAATTAGAGCAGATAAAACTCCACTTTTAATCATCAATACACTACACATTATGCTAAACTTTATTATATAGTTTGCACCCTCTCTCCAGTTGCAATGTGTCAAATATAAACCAAGAATTTTGCTGGTTCATTATGTACGATGGAATTGCCTACAAAACATTGCTGGATAAAATAGATAAATACATATATTCCTAACAGCTAAAGTAATATGTTAAAGTACAGATTTTTTTTTTGTTAGAAATGTAGTAAGTAAAAATAAAAAGGATTAAGTTAAGGAAATAATCAAGTGATGTTCATGTCCCTAAAAACTATTGAGTGGGTTTGAAAATTTGTTCACAGAAGCTAACTGAGGCCCCCTGGTGGGCAATGTGTCTCTGGTTGAGAACCACTGGATTTGGGATTGGCATTTGAGTTACAGTGAGTTTATTATCGTGTTCCACAAACCAGTTAGAGATTATTTGAGCTTTGGGATACGGCACATTATCCTGATGGAACTATCTGTCAGAAGATGGTAGACTGTGGGCCTAAATGGGATGCACATGGTCAGCAACAATACTCAGGTAGGATATAAACATATCTGTTGGTATTAAATCATGCCAAGAAAATCAGATCATTACACCACCAGCAGCCTGAACCGATACAAGGCAGGGTAGATCCATACTTTCATATTCCAAATTCTGACCGGACCATCCGAATGTCGCAGTAGAAATCAAGACTAATCAGACCAGGTGATGTTTTTGCAATCTTCTATCATCCAATTTTGTTGAGCCCGTGTGAACTGTAGTCTCAGTTTTCAGTTCTTAGGACAGGAGGGGCACCCGGTGTGGTCTTCTGCTGTAGCTCATCTGCTTCAAGGTTGGACGTGTTCCTCATTCGGTTGTAACGATTTCTTATTTGATGTATGTTACCTATCATATCATCCCAAACCAATCTGGTCAGCAACGAGACATTTTCACCCAGAGAACTGATATTTTCTCTTTTTCGGACCATTCTCTCTACACCCTAGCGCTGTATGAAAAGCCCAGTAGATGAGCAGTTTCTGAACACGGTCAAAGTCACTTAAATTACGTTTCTATCCCATTTTAATGCTCGGTTTGAATTTCAACTGCTCGTCTTAACTATGCATAGCCACTAGGTGGCGACTTTAACGTACTGAAAGCATTTGTTGACACCAAAGCCTCAAAGCAGTGTCACATTATTATTATTATTATTGTTGTTGTTGTTGTTGTTGTTGTTGTTGATACAATTACAAAATCTTTATTAGTGGCAGCCTTGACAATAAATTGATACTTATAGTATTTGATTCAATCAGTTGTGAGTTTAAATCTTGGTTCCTCCAAGCTGCCTCATTTTGGCCCTTGAGCCAGACCCTTAACCTTCCACTGATCAGCTCCATTCTTGGTGTGTAACCAGTGTACGGAAGGCAGTGATGCTTGACCAGAGGAAACCCAGGGCAGGACACTAAACAGGTTTGAGTGGCAGGTTGTTTGGCATTATGGGTAGGAATCGTGGATCATGTAATTGACAGCTAAATAGATCTGAGCAGTGATCCAGGTTTGAATGACCAGGTTTGTTTAAGCCTGAGGAAGAAGCTGTCAGGTGGATGAACTACCAAGAGAGCAGAAAGGTAAAAGAAATGGACACTGAGCAATGAGAATACACACACCACTTCACTGTGTCACACACACACACACACACACACACACACACACACACACACACTGTTGTCTAACCTGAATGATTCCAATCTAAGTTTTATAAGACTAAGTTTTAAAACACGCCCACAATCCCATATATGGATTTTCCCCTTGAACGAGACTCTCCATATATGGCTCAAGCCGGATGACACGCCCCCTCAGATTGACACGCCCATTTAGAGCCACACTTATAACCTACCGTTTATTACCTCTCTCACACTGACATCTGCTCACAACCTGGACCTGATCCAATGAAAACTTATAACTGATTGTGTTCAGGAGCTTTTAAGGAAGATCTAAGTGATCGAAGGCCATAAACGGATGTTCGTAGAAAATCAATACACTTTTCATCACTCGAAAAAGCAGAGCCACGTTCATTTACAGTAAGAAACTCTTCTTAACTCTAGTGTATCTGTATTACTCAGCCACACTTCATCCAGCACCAGCAAACAAGAACCCAGAGGAACAAAACAGATCACAAAGAAACAAAGTTGAACCCAAAGGAATCCAGAAAAAAAATAATAAAGAAAATATCAGAAAAATATTTAGAATACTCAAAGTAAAAAAAAAAATAAAAAAAAAAAACAAAGACAGAAAAAAACAGACAGAACAAAGACTGAAGAGACTCAGACAAACAAACAAAAAAAACATAGGAACCCAGAGTAATCCCATACCAATAAAGAAAAACTCAGAGGAACCCATATCAATCCATCAGCAATAAAGAAAAGAAAAACAGAGAAACATAAAGAAAACCAAAATGAACAAACAGAAACCACAGAGGAATAAAGACATAATAGAGGAACCCAGAGAAAATGTAACAAAATAAAGATACCCCAGAAATATAATGACAAAACCCAAAGAAACAATGTTGAACTCAGAGGAATCCAGAAAAAAACCCCAAAATGAACAAAGAGATTCCCAGAGGAATCCAGAGAGGATTCAATTGAATAAAAAGAAATGCAGAAGAACCCAAAGAAATAAAGAGTAACCCATAGCAACAAAGAAAATCCATACAAAGAAAATCCATACAAAGATAGAGAAAGTCCATAGAAATTAAGACATTTCACAAGGATCCCAGAGGAAACCCAAAGGAAAAAAGAACCCCAGAGGAAATCACTGGAGTCCACAATAACCCAGGGGAGCCCAGAAGAACAAGGAGGAATGCAAAGGAACTGAGAGGAGCACAGACAGACAAAGAGAAACCCAGTGGAGCCTAAAGGAACCTAGATAAAACCCAAAGAACAAAGAAAAACTCAGAGGTACCCAGTGTAGCCCAGATGAACAAAGAGAAACCCAGTCAAGCACAATGGAATCCAGAGAAAGCCGGATGAAACCCAAAAGAACCCAAAGGAACTCAAATGTCACTTGTGTCATTATTATTGGGAACATTTATGTTAAAATAATGGCATAATTTAATTTCTTTCTATTATTATATAATTATATTTAGGATTGAGTAGATAAGAAAATGAATGAAGAAATGTATAAAACACCTGCGTTTCTTTGAGGCTTTGAGATTTTTTATTTTAATTTAGTCTGATCCCTGGTTGTTGGTATCTGATGGTGCGAATACTTTCTCTCTCACAGTCCTTAGGCTGCTCTGAAGGTATTTTCACAAATTCTTTCCTCCATTATTAAGCTGCCGGCAGAGTCGCTGGTCGTGACCTGATACAGTGGGATTAGCTTTCACAAATGGAATTGCGAGTGATGAGTTGTTAAAGTAGTGGCTTTTGCAGGCGAATAAAAGCACTTAAGAGTCAGAAGCCTTGCTCTATGACATTCCTGTAGCTTTCACATGGATCCTGTGACAGAGCTTTCAGATGAGGTCAAGCCCATAATTGATAACCAACACGGAAATGATATAAAATGATAAAAGTGAGATTTGATTTAGTGCAGCTGATGACTTATGGTTAACTGTTCTACCTTCAAATACAGTCTATAATGGGAACATGGTGAGTCAGAAGGGTTTGAACTGCTAAACTTCTCCAAAACTATTTTCCCAAACAGGAAGATCAGACTAAAACTGCAACAGCCATTTTTACCCAGCCCTGTGATAGACTGGTGCCCTGTTCATATAGTGGGGCCTGCCAGGTCTGGGAAGGGTTCAGGAGCCTTTGGTGTTTAAAAAACAAAGCAGATTTACTGCAAAATCTACACAACTACAAAGGAGCAACGTTATGCTTTTCCATCAGGATTTATCTTGGTTCCTTCCGGTTACATTAAAAGTCCCAGTTCTGGTTGTGTTCACTTCACCAGTGGCTTCCAGCTTGTGTTCTGTTTTATTGTTTGCCTCTCCAGGAGTGTCCACTTACCAACTCTATAGGGGTCTGTGGTAGGACAATCAGTCAAGATGCCCCCACATCCACAAAACCTGAATCTTCTGACACGAAGAGCAGAGATGGAGACAAGTACAAATTCTTGTTAATAGTTTGTGCAAAACTTGTTGTTTTTAGGTTTTATCCAGGAATGTCTGCATAAGACTCTACAAGTGGTTCTAAGTACTGTGAACAGATTTCTGTATGGTTTTTTGTTACATGGAGTCTGTGTAACGGGCCCTGCTGGTTCAGTTCATAGAAGCAGTCTTCTTCCAGGGCTCGTAAGGGCGGCTGCACCGCTTTTGCTGTGGCTTTATTGCCATCTAGTGGCGCAGCGCTGTTGCACGCCTAATCGGTAACAGCTGTTTTGAAGCATTTAAAAGGCGGAAGCGAGTGTAATGAGCAGTGATGTCAGTAACACATTACTTAGTAACGCGTTACTCTAATTTGACCACTTTTTTCAGTAACCAGTAATCTAACGCGTTACTATTTCCAATTCAGTAATCAGATTAAAGTTACTTATTTAAGTCACTGTATGTTACTATTTTGTCATTTTCCTTAGTAAAAAAGATACATATTTTGTTTTCTTCTTGCGTCTTGGGAAGTGACGTCAGCCAAATAGGTCACGTGTTCAGCACGAGGACGAATCATGTGTAACAGCGCGCAGTGACAAATGTAAATAATGGAGGTGCATTTTCTATCTGGAAATACAGGCACTATTTTGAGTTTGTGTCAGCTAAAGATGAGACTATCATGGTTCGTTGTACATTTTGTACTGACGATAAAGTTCTATCTAGCTTCAAAAACTCTACTATCAAATTTGAAGAAACATTTGGAGTTGCAGCACAGAACAGTCAAACTTATAGAGCAAATCCAACCATGCAGTGTGAAACAGAGAGAAGCTTAATGAGGTACAACCACTGTTTAACTCATAACGTGTGATTAAAACATAAGATTAGGAAACAGAAACAAAAGTAGTCATGATATCAGCCTACATGTTGTGTTAAACACCACCATATACTGTATACGTGTTTTATTTAGTAAATCCACTCTGCTCTAATGCTGTGAACAAACATGTTCAATGTTCAGTTTTACCATTACAGTATTAACAGAGAGAGAGAGAGATAGAGAGACAGACAGAGAGAGAGTTCCATACCCTATTGGAAATCTTCTCAGGAGGCTGAGGGCAGCAAATCCCACACCTAATTCTGGATGTAATTGTTTGGGTGTCCATAAACTTTTGGTTATAGAGTGTAAAATGTATAAAATCATGACTGCATTTATAAGCTCAGAACATGAACATACAACAGGTATCTTCATATTGTTCTTCCATTATGAGACAGCAGCCGTCACTTTGTAATCCTGATCAGTGCAGACAGACGGACCAGTCCAGGGCATTTTCATCCACTTCCTGTCAGAACGATGTTCTTTTATCCGTACGCATTCGTACGCTTCACCATGTACTCTAACACTCTGTGCTGGTGCTTCAGGGAATCTGCTGGTCCTCAGCATGAAGCCTTCACTCATCCTCCTGAACCTTGCGCTTCATTTCCTTGAGAGGCTGCTGTGCCACAGGTTTCATTCAAACGAACACTTTTTTATTTAATAATTAACATTAAATTAAAAATTTGCAGTTATTAAAGGCATTATATTATATTGTTTCATCCCTACTGCTTTCAGTCCAAAAGAATCTTGCTGATGTTTCCTTCTTGGCTGTTTCTGACCCATATCATAGTGCATAGCCTTCCAATGCTTCTGTCCCATTTCCCTATCTATAATTAATCACTTAATTACAGTTGCCTCCCAGCTCTATAAATACTTACTCCTTGGTCCCTTGTCTGTTCTGCTGGTTGTTTGTCTTTGTTTCCTTTTCTGTTGGTTCCTTGTGTCTTAATTTGTCTTGTCTCTTTTGCCCTTGTTTGTCATTTCTATGTGTGTTGGTTTGTTCACCAGTCTTTATTTAGTCTAATTGTTTTCATGTGTGCAAATTTTTCCTGTTTCTTTCCTTTGTTTTGTCAGCCTTTATCCTTTAGCAATTTCTCAATGTCTGTTCTGATATTATCTCAGTTGCCATGAGGATGTGTGTAATCAATAAGAATAAGTGGTGAAATAATAGAACTTTAGTTGATGTACGATACGTGAGAATCAGATGTTTGTGGACCATAGGATACAGAAGACACTCAGTGGCTCTTTGGTGGTTATAAGGAAACAATTCTGAGGGATATAAAGTCCTAAAGGTGAAATACTGATTAAATTCTTCATGCCAGTGTAGGAGGGATAACCTCATACCACAGGCTCCATCGCTGCTTCATCTCACCATTCCTCTCTGTCCTGGACACTTTTTTAGGATCTGGATCCTGGAGCTCTGCTGCAGACACAACGTCTGCGATGAAAGATTTTTTTGCTTCCTGCAGCTCTAACCTTGTTTGATGTTTTACAATCGCCGTTGTTCCTCCATCCACTTTATGACTCCTTCAGTCTGAGCTGCGCTAAAAGCAGCTGATTCGATTTATCCCTCACGTTTTATTAAGTTTGGCTAATGAGGCTGCTATTTCATTGCAGCCAGAGCAGAGGCTGCAAAGCTTCGCCAGGCAATGACATCACAACCATTTCTGCCGCTTGTAGGCCGTGGTAATGATGGAGATTAAATTGCCTCGAGGAAGCTGAAGATCGTATGTTTTATAACATTTGTTCTGATGTGAACGTGCAAAGTATTTGGCATTTAGAAAACGACATCTCTCTTAGTTTGTTTAATAACTTTAACTAAATGCATTGAGGTAGCTGTTGATCAAAAGAATGTGATTCATTTATTCCTCCGTAGAACTGCTTCAGCTTTGGAATGTTGGTTTTTTTCCTTATGTGATTGGCTTCCTTCGAATTAAGATCAGGACTTTGATTTGGCCCTTCCAAAACATTAGTCTTCTTTATATTCTTTGTAGAACAAGTCGGGTGATTATAGGCTCACTTTCTTGCTGCATGACCCACATTCTCTTCACAGATGTCCTGAGATTTTCCTTTTGAATTTCAGAATTAATTAGTCCTGGATCAGGTGCAGCAAAACAGGAAACTGTGTTTCACAGATGGGATAAGGTTCTTCTGGTGGAGTGAACAGTCTCATCTGTCCACAAAATGTTTTTCCAATTATATTTTGACATTCTGTTTGAAGAGCAGTGGCTTTCTCTATGTGACCTGCCTTACACACTGCTGCTGCTCAGTGTTCACAACATTAACATTATATGAGAGAGGCCTTTAGTTGCTTAGAAGTTACTCTTGTTTCCTTTGTAACCTGTTGCACACTTTGCTCTTGGAGTGATCATTGTATGCCTTTAATTTTATCTGTTTGTACACAAGCTGTCTGACTGTAGACTGGTGGTGTCCAAGCTCAGATGACTTTGTAACCTTTTCCAGCTTGGTGAACATCAACAGCTCTTTTAGGTTTTTGTTCAAATGTGAAGATCAGATTATGATAGATCCATGCTCTTTAACCACAACCATTGATTAATTATTAATTATATGCAAAGTTAAGTTGTTTTTTCGTTTGAATCTTTGCAGATGTTTGCAGATGTTTTAACATGATCGGTTCCGTTGTAAATATAAGACTGTAAGAGCTGGACTGTGTTTAATATTCATTCATCGCGTTCATTCAGAGCTGCAGGACCTCATTCATCACTCCGACATTGTAATGTTTGGGCTGCAGGGTGAAAAATAAAGAAGCACCGATTCATGCAAACAGTGTAACATAAACCCAGAATAGGTCTGGAACAGAGAGAGCATTAGTGCCTCCGATATATTTAACGGACCCATCCGGTCCACGGCTCTCAGGTGTGTGTGTGTGTGTGTGTGTGTGTGTGTGTGTGTGTGTGTGTGTGTGTGTGTGTGTGTGCGTGTGTGTGCGTGCGTGTGTGTGAGAGAGAGAGAAAGAGAGAGAGAGTGAGTATGTGTGTGTAGGTGTGTGAGTTTAGGGAGGCAGTGGGTTAATCTACTATGTGTGTGTGTGTGTGTGTGTGTGTGTGTGTGTGTGTGTGTGTGTGTGTTGTATGCTCCTGCCCCACAGCGCGCTCACGACCCAAACCTGTTACAACTTTGAGCGCAGAGTTTCAGAGCGACATGCACCATCACCACCACGAGCACGCGCCCCAGCCCGGCTACGGCCCAAACGTGGGCTCCGGTCCGGTTCCGGTGCCCGTCATGCTGCAGACGGAGTCGCGGGACAAGTGGGGCAAAAAGATGGACTTTCTGCTGTCGGTGATCGGATTCGCTGTGGATTTGGGGAACGTTTGGCGCTTCCCCTACATCTGCTACCAAAACGGAGGAGGTGAAGCTCGAGCTTAAAAACTTACCCAGGAGATTTAACTCTTCATTAGCTTTCATTTAGGATTACATTTAAATTTAAACCTGTTAATACTTCAACCCGTAGAGAGAAAATAAATGACAAAAATCTTTAACTCTTTTGATTTTGATTTTTCGGTTCTGAATTTCAATAACTGCATTTAATAACTGTATAAATTATAAGAGCATTAAGTGTTATATCCTAAAATAATAATAATAATAATAATAATAATAATAATAATAATAATAATAATAATAATAATTGAAGCTCCATTAGTATCAGCCTGGTATTAGTTTTTATGCCTAATTTACCAAAATACTTTAATTTATTACAGCCTAAATATTCTCGGGCTAAACGCTTCATTCTAAATCTAAATTAAACCTGAACTTAAATTGTTTTAATTGTTATTCTTTCATATGATCAGCATAGGAAAGCCAAATTACATAATAAATTATAATTACTAATATTATTAAGCACTGCTGTAAAGCTCAAATCGAACATGAGTTGAAGGAATGACAGAGATTAAAGGTTAAATTCAAGATTATTATTTTTTAGTTACACATCCATTAAAATCTATAAAATATCTTTTAATTTCGTGTAAGGTAGTGACAAAAAAATCGATCTTAACTATTGTTAATTCTAATTATATTGTGATTAGCCTATTAACCTGATTCTTATTTTATTATTTAGATTTAAACAAAATTGATTTATGATTTTATTTAATTATAATGAGCTCCAACAACAAATGTAAATTAAAATAAATCCAATGGAGATTCTTTCTTTAATTGATTTAATTCTTTGGATTTCACTCTGCTCAACAGGTGTTCCTTAAATAATCCTTATACTCGTTATAAGATTACAAATAACTTTAAACTGTCTGAAGTAAGGTGAGACTTTGCTGTTTTTAGCAGATGAATTCATCACTATGCTGTTTATAATAATGAAGGCTGAGCTGCATGCAGAATATTTTAATGCTATAAACTGGGAGGTTTTCCCCTAAACTGAATCATTTTCTCTTATTTGGATGATGTTTGGTTCTGGTTCTGTGCTGGGTGAGATGTTAGATGGTGGCAGCTCTTGTGATTTCAGTGGGATTGAGAATTAATATCTTCTGGTAAATCTGTCTAGAGAAAGAGTGAGCCATTAACCAATAGATCTTCATTTTGTTTTGTCCTCACTATTTTCTTTCTGTGATAATTTATAGAGCGGAAGCTCCAGTTTTGGTAGTCCTATGGATTTAGTTAGAAGAGCAAAGAGTGAGAAATTGGAGCAATAGTCTCAAGTGGCTGCGACCAAAAACATTTTTAGATGGAGAACCTCTTAATATTTCAGGATAAGAGCATCCTCTAAATGTTTAGCACCTCTTTCACAGGTGGAGACCTGGTACCTCTATTAAATCCCCTGTTAGGCTGGGCTGTTGGCATGAGGAATCCAGTCAGTGGTAGTGCATCAGGTTTTTAGTTTAAATTAATCACCAGCCCCACTGTGAGGCTGAACCTGATACCTGCAGAAGCCACAGCAAAGCATTATTGATTTGTTGGGCTCTGGCATGATTTTAGGACTGGTGCAAGGCTTATTGGTTTCCCAGAATCTCTCTCCTTCTCTCTCATTGAGATTTTGGTAATTAGGTAGATCTGCTGCTATATCATCACACTTTTGGGGAGAGACTTTACTGTACAGCTTGGATTGTGTTGGTTCAGCTTGGAATGGAGAAAAAATCATCCCAGCCTGAGATGTAATATCCTCCTGTACAACAAACAGAAGAGATTAGTAGATTGAAATGGAAATGGCTCATCTCTCTGTTGATGTACATTTTATCATTTGTACACAACATGAACATGGCAGAAGAATGTGCAGATTTTCATACAGGTTGATCTTGTGCACACTGAACCTCCTGCATTTGCTCTGGCACTACAGTTTCTTTTTATGTGATGCTGAATGTAATGGGCACTTTAATAACTGATAAGCAAATGCAGACATCTGGAGGACCTTAATGGTCTCATTGTGAAATTTTACCAGGTTGGGAGGTTGCGTCCAAAAGAGAAAAACAGACAGAGGTTAGGAAGGGCTAGGCAGCCCTATAAAACGGAGGGCGTGGTGTGACACATTCATCCTGCAATTAACATTAAACCTTCCTGTGAACTAAATCACAGCAGCTCTTCTATCCATTTGGACCCAACAGGACTATTTGCTCTCCAAACTCAGTTGCTGGTTTGTCCTTCTCAGGACCACTGCTCAGACCCAGCTGTCTGGCCTTTGATGATTTGTCCCTAGTTAAAGTGGTTCAGGACTTTACTAAACACCTCCAACAAGACCTCCACTACAAGAACAGACTTTACTTAACCTCTAAAGAACATTCTGAAAAAATGTGATGTCTCAAACTTATGTCCATTTTGTAAACAACAGCATCTTTTTGTGTCTTATCAGGTGCCTTCCTCATCCCATACATCCTCATGGCCGTGTTTGGTGGCGTCCCACTTTTCTACATGGAGCTTGCTCTGGGTCAGTTTCACCGCACCGGTGCCATCTCCATCTGGAAACACATCTGCCCCATATTCAAGGGTAAAACACACCTTCATTAAAGGCAGGCTTCATTCTGAGGTGACGATAGTGCAATCCATATTATCTTATTTGATGGGGGTCTGTAGTGGTGCAGTGGTAAAGGTACAACCACCTCAGCCAGGGTTCATGTGCCAGCACTACAGGATGCCACTGTTTGGACTCCATCAGTTTTAAGTTGATCTGTGTGTAGCTTTGCGTTATATCAGTCATTTTAGAGTTATTTTATTTATTCTCAGTGCTGCTGATCACAATACCAGCATTCCAGTAAATCACATCTGGATTTGGTATTAAATCTTTTGATACCCCTGTGTGTGGTTTTGGGTACCTGAATCCTACCAGTGTCGTGGTGACAAGGAACATAGTCAAGTCCAAATAGGAGGAATCACATAGATCTAAATTCTGGTGGAATTCCAGTTCCAGAAAGATAACAGTGAAGGACGAACATTAGAACTGCCTAATTTGGTGTTGATCCACCACGCACCACCAAAACAGGTCTGACCTGTTGAGGCATGGGCTCCAGAAAACCTCTGAAGGAATCTGATGAATCCTATGATATCTGGCAAGGTAGTGCCTCCATGGATTGGGCTTGTTTGTCTAGAACATCCTGTAAACACTCAATCTGATTGAGATCTGGACAGCTGGAGACCAGAGCAACACTTTGAACTCGTTATGTTCCTTAAGCCATTCCTGAGCCGTTTTTTTTTTTTCAGGCCTCTTTATCCTGGTACAGGCCATTAGGAAATATTGTTTCCATGAAGGGGTGCACTTGGTCTGCAACAACGTTTTGGTACTTGAAAGTAACATGTGCATGAATGCTGTCACTCATGGTTTCTCAGCAGAATATGACCCAGAGCATCTTATTCAAGACACCTGTCGCTGGTATTAATGTTTAATGATTAATGTAAACTTGTCCTTTGTTTTTTAAGGCATTGGATTTGCCATCTGCATCATCGCTCTGTACGTGTCCTTCTACTACAACACCATCATCGCCTGGGCTCTCTTCTACTTCTACTCATCATTCAGCAGCACGTTGCCATGGACCAACTGTGACAATGCCTGGAACACGGACAACTGCACCAACTACTTCGGCAAGGACAACGTGACGTGGACGAAATACTCCCGATCACCTGCTGAGGAGTTTTACACGTAAGTGCATGTAAGTGATAATGACTCAATAGTGCCACCTGTGGTCAGGAGTCATGGAATGCCTAATTTTTTTGGGGGGGTTACGAATTCCTCGGGTGAGATTAATAGGGCAGTAAGTGCCTCCTGCAGGTTTGCTGCTGATTTTGAGGATAAGAGGTAGCGACTTTATCACTCACCCTATAATCTGTGATATGTGATAGAGAAGCGCTTGGATGGAAACACTGAAGGTCTAAAGACAAAGAGAGAGATGTAGTAGGAATGACTAAAGGAAAGTGTAAACCTCTATTCCTGTGTGAGCAGGAGGAACGTGTTGGAGCTTCATCAGTCAAATGGTTTGGAGAATGTGGGTGCGATCCGCTGGCAGCTGATGCTTTGCCTCTTCCTCATCTTCACCATCGTCTACTTCAGCCTGTGGAAAGGAGTCAAATCATCGGGCAAAGTATGGCAGTGTCCCAAATCCAAAGCTCTTAAAAGCTGCTACAGAAATAAAAACCTATAGACCACTTAGGATGTCATGCTTAATATGATGTACATCAGCTTTTACAGAAGTTAAATCTCTTGATGTGTAAATCTCTATCTCTTTGTCAGGTGGTGTGGGTAACAGCTACTCTTCCATACGCTGTGTTATTGATCTTGTTAATTCGTGGAGCAACTCTACCTGGAGCCTGGAGAGGGGTAGTCTTTTATCTCCAGCCCAAATGGGAGAAACTTCGAGATTCAAGCGTACGTACACACACATCACACACAACACACACACTGAGTCAAACAGATCACTTTCAACCCTTCTCAAACACTCTCTTCATATAAACGGTGAAGCTAGCTATTTTTAATATTCAGTAAATTCTTCTTACATTCCAAACTTGATAATAAAATATATGCTTGAGGAAATAACCTGTAATGTGGAGGAACCTCTGGTCTGCATCACATGACAGACTCTGTTCAGAACACAGGTGAGTATTTACCTGGTGTTAAGTAGTCTGGTGCTCACCTGGCCTTAACAGGGGACTTGTGCTAACAGGAGTCCTCCGGCAGTGGCCACCTACAGCTCAGTCTTCACCTCGCCAAAGATGGCACTGCTTCTTCTCTGGTGAGGTGAGGGCTTTTCTGTGGAATATGGGGGCACACCTGGTTCATATCACATGGCAAACCCAATAAGCTCTAAGCCTCTGGAGGGGCAGAACCTCACATCCAGTCAGGATGATCCAAAAAAACATGGGCATGTGACTCCAGAAAAGGGGTGGGATATGAACTAGCACACTGGTTAGTATTTCTCCACTATCGAGGTGAGGATTAAGTCCCATTATATATTCTTAAAGACAAGATCTTATTTGCCCAGATTTGTCCTAAGGCTGCAGATTAATTCATACACGTCCTGTAAATGGAAGCCATGCCAATCATTCTGTATCTAGTGGTACCAGCTGTTCTTCTCATTTTATCCACAACATCTCCAGTTTTGGTTCGTGTTACCCATTGCTGTGTAATATTCAAATTTATTCTGGAAAATAAACCTGGTGTAGGATTGTTTCGAGAGGAAGTAATAGGGTTATGGAGCTGAGTGAAGGCTGAACGCTGCTGGATTTGATCTTCTGAGGTGTATGAATAACATGATATTCATGATATGCTCGGATAATCAGATGCGTAATTGTTTTGTTTCATGAAAGGCCCTCATGCTCTCGCAACCCCCCCCCCCCCCCCCCCCCC
>JAVSBU010382789.1:0-15557 GCA_033118015.1 Loricariichthys derbyi
ATGCTGCAGTAGTGGTCAGAGTGGTCATGTCATCCATGTATGCTCGGATAGGTGGAAGGCGGATCCCATTCTTGGTTTGCTCACCCCCCACCACCCATTTCCTCCACAATGAATCCAGCGACGAGTTTGTTAAGGCTTTCACCACTTACACTTTGCGTTTGACAGGAGAAGTCTAACTTTTGTTGTTTAGCTACAGAGGGGGAACTGGCATCAGATTCATTCTCCATGTCCACTGGTGGGACTGCTTTTTCAACTAGCTTAATCGTGCTATGTTGTCCTTTCAGATGTTTCAACAAGTTCGAAGTAGATTTTTTCGCAGTAGAAAGTCTTTTGTCCCCGATGCATATTTGACACCGGACAATTATGTTTTTTCCTTTCATTTCGATAAAGTCAAACTAATGTTTGTATTTCCACTTCTCGAAAACGGGTTTTGCTCCATCCATGCTGCCTTCTTTGTTTTGATGCTACTTGTCCCAAATTGAAGACGACGTCACGTTATGTAGTGCATCCAGCCAATGCGTCATCGACATGTGACTCTATATTTTTCCTTATAACTTTATAAGTTTAGAAAACTTTTGCATAAAACAAGATTTTGTCATCTTCAGTGTAACGCAGTAGTAACGTTGCGTTGCGTCTTGTAACTATACTCTAATTACAACATTGAAAATTATAAGATCATTACATTACTTCGTTACTAAAAAAGTAATCTAATTATAGTAACGCGTTACTAGTAACGCATTACTGCCCATCACTGCTGATCTACATATTGTCACACAACGCTCTGAAGGGAACTGCAATTCCCTTTGTATACGGCCGGGAGGCGTCAGCGTAGCACAGGAGGAACAGGTGATTGGCAGATCACCTTCACCTGAGTTCTGATTAAGCGTTTCCTATTTAAGCTCGGTCCTTCCGTGCTTGCAAAGTATTGCCATTGTTTCAGTGTGCCTTACTGAGCGTTTATCATTGCTATTGCTTCTTGGATTATCGACCTTGCCTGCCTCTTTGACTTCGAGTATTGTCTCTGTATTGTCCTATCTGCCGGTGTTTACCTTAGCGTGTTTGACCTTGATATTGCCTAGCCTTGCATGTTTTGTGTAGTGTTTGTTTGTTTTGCGTTCCTCTCTGGGTTTATTTCTTGTGTTGTTTGTTTAAATAAATCTTTATTTTTCAACTTCTGCGTTCGTCTGTACCATTACCATGTCACAGAATACATCGCCGCTTCAACAGCAGATGGCTGAAGCTTGCGCTTATCAACAGGTTGTGGAAGCGCAAAGCCACTCTCTGGGTGAGCATTACACCACCATTGCTCATGTTACCCAGCCCGTACAACAGCTTGAGCAGGGCCAAGCACTACAATGGCAGGAGATTGCTCAGCTTTCCAAGTCTCTCCAACAACTAAGCTTCTGGGGTGAGGAGACTTTCAGCATGAGTAAACCACAGTATTATGATAGTCAACACGACGCTTGTGCCAGGATTTTGCTCCAATGCGAGTTTATTTTGATTGTTCGGCCCCAGGCTCGGATAAGGCTAAAATTGCTTTTTTGATTTCTTGTCTCACCGGTACCGCTTTACCATGGGCCACTGCCGCTTGGGAGACGGTGAGTTATCATATCGGGACTTTAAATGCATGTTCCGGACCATTTTTGACCATCCAAGCGAAGGCAGAAGCGCTGGAGAGAGACTGTCATCCCTACGTCAGGGAGGACAGTCCGTTGCTGAGTATGCTTTACAGTTCTGCACCTTAGCTGCAGGTAGCAGGTAGAATGAACCAGCCTTATTGGTAGCGTTTCGTAATGGACTCTATACCGAGATACTGCGGGCGCTGGCCTGCCGAGATGACAAGTTCTCTCTAGACGAGCTCATCAATGTGGCCATCCGGCTCGACCATCTACGTCACCGGAGAGACCCCATTCAGGTGGAGGCTACCAGCAGGGAGGTTTCCCGTCCAGAGCCCGAAGCACCACCAGAGAGAATGCAGTGTGACTCGACCAGGCTCCAGTCCAGGGACCCCCAGGCAGTGGTTAGAGAGGCCCAGTGTTTGTTCTGTGGTGGGCTACTTCATGATTGATTGCCAGGCTCGTCTGAGCCAAAGTTGGGCTCCACATGCTAATGTTGTGAGTCTGCCCACACGGGAGTTGGTTAAAAGGTCGTTTGTTTTACCTGTAAGAATATACTGTGTGTCTGTATGCTCTGTCTTGTCAGTGCTTCTCAACTCTGGAGCACAGGGGAATCTCCCAAGAAGTTGTCCAACAGCTCCACATCCCCACAGAGACACTAGCTCAGAGGATGGAGGTGGCGGCGGTTGATGGCATTTCCCTAGCCTGAGAGGGATTCAATCAGATCACGGCACCACTCCATCTAGAGGTCAGCGCATGTCACACTGAGAAGATTCAGTTCTTCATCCTTAACAGCTCTGAGTTTGCGGTCACCCTGGGCCTGCCATGGCTTCAGCAACACAATCCCAACAACTCCTGAAGGGACCAGGAGATCCTCAGCTGGTCTGATTTGTGTCTAACCACTTGTATTCATCGTCCCAGCCTCCATCTCAGTGTCACATCGGCCAACTTCGCCATGGAGACCACAGTGACAATCATCCCCACCAAATACCAGGACCTTCGGGAGGTATTTAGCAAGGCTCTTGCTACCTCTCTACCATCTCATCGGCCATATGACTGCTCCATTGAGCTCCTGTAGGGAGCAGTCCTACTTTTTTAGATTTACCACAGCTCCCATTATTCAGCACCCGAATCCGGAGGTCCCCTTTGTGGTGGAGGTGGACACATCTAAGGCTGGGGTGGGAGCTGTGCTATCTCAAAATAAAGGCTCACCAAGTAAGTTGTACCCGGTAGCCTTTTTCTCACGTAAGCTGACTCCCGCTCAACGTAATTACGCCATCGTGGACAGGGAACTTCTGGCCATGATGCTGGCTTTTGAGGAGTGGTGGCATTGGTTAGAGGGGGCCAAACATCCATTTGTTGTCATCACAGAACATAAAAATTTAGAGTACCTAAAGAACTCGAAACGTATGAACTCGCGCCAAGCCAGATGGTCGTTATTTTTCTCGCGTTTTAATTTCTCGATCACTTACAGACCAGGCAATTGCAACACTAAGGTGGACACCCTGTCACGAGTCTTTGATGGGGACGAGGTTCCCTACCAGAAGGTAGAGAGTGTGTTGGGCCCAGAGCTATTTGCTGCTCCAGTGCGTTGGGAGGTGGTGGAGGAGATCAAGAGATCCAATGTGAAACAGCCTCCTCCCAAACAATGCCCCAAAGATAAGATGTTCGTACCCGAGAAGTACAGAAGCAATTTAATTACATGGGCCCACACATCTCTTACGTCAGGGCACCCAGGAGAAACCAGACCCAGACAACTCCTGGAGTCCCAATTTTGGTGGGAAAGCATGCGTCGGGATATTCACGTGTTTGTGGCATCGTGCGCTACATGCGCACGTAGTAAGATTCCACGTGTCCTCCCGGCTGGGAAATTGGTTCCCCTCCCCACACCCAGTCGTCCATGGTCCCACTTGGTAATTGATTTTGTGACTGACCTTCCTCCTTCGGAGGGACACACGGTCATCATGACCGTGGTGGATCGATTCTCCCGGGGCATGAGATTCATTCCTTTTGCAAAACTTCCTACGGCTTTCGAAACGGCTGAAGCTATATTTAATATGGTTTTTAGGCTATTTGGCATACCGGAGGACATCGTGTCCGATAGGGGTCCTCAATTTATTTCGCAAGTGTGGGCGGCACTTTTAAACGGTCTAGGTATCTCCATTAGCCTTTCTTCAGGGTATCATCCAGAATCTAATGGCCAGTGCGAGCGAGCCAATCAGGAACTGTGTAAGTTCCTAAGGATACACTGTGCCGAGAACCAACACGACTGGGTCACCTTCCTCCCCTGGGCCGAGATTGCACAAAATTCCCTGGTCTCGGCTACCACTGGGTTGACCCCGTTCCAATGTATGCTCGGTTACCAACCTCCGCTCATGCCCTGGACAGGGGAAACTACGGACATTCCTGTGGTAGACCAGTGGCTGAAGCGAGGTGAGGAGGTATGGGAACAGACGCACCGGCGCATTGACGAAGTCATAGGCAGATATAAACGACACGCCGACAAACATCGGGGCGAGACGCCGGCTTACCTGCCCGGCGAAAGAGTGTGGTTGTCTATGCGTGATCTACACCAGGGGCAGGGAAGTAAAAAGCTAACGCAGAAATTTATTGGACCTTTTAAGGTACTAAAATGTATTAACGAGGTCACTTACCGCCTTGATCTTCCTCCACAGTTTCGCATCTGCTGTCCTTCCACGTGTCGAGACTGAAACCAGTCATGGAGGAGGTCGTGGATGGTCCAGAAACCGCGAATCACGAAATTCCGGGGGAGGAGCCGTTGTATGCGGTTTGGCGTATCCTGAGGTCTAGGAGAGGACGGAGCGGAATTCAGTACCTGATTGATTGGGAGGGGTTCGGTCCCGAGGAGCGGAGCTGGGTAGCGGCGGCCGACATCCTCGACCCTCTTATCGCCGACTTTCATCGCCGTCACCCCCGGATGCCGGCGCCTAGATCAAGAGGTCGACCAAGGAAGCAACTACCGTCATCTGGTTCCAGGGCAGTCGACCCACGTCTATCAGCACGTAACCCACGCAGTTCTAGCCCAGGGCTGAGGGGTCTGTCCGGGCTTTCCGGAACTAAGAATCCTGTGAGTTTAGTGGGAGAGGAGGACCTCTCTCAGCGCCAGTCTATGGAGGAGACCGACCCTGAATCTTCGGGGGGGGGACTGTCACGCCTCAGGAGCAAGAGAACTCCAGTTCCCTGAATGCACCGGCTTCGCAGCTGAGCCTGGCGTGCCCTTTGTCTCCCGAATACTGAGTAGACTCACCTGCGGATCATTAGTCCGCCCCTTTATAAGGTCTTGGGGCGCGCCGGTTTGGTGCGAAGTATTGCCAACGTTGTTGTGCCTACCGAGCATTCTCTCATGTGTATCAGTCTCTTCAGTGTTTTGATCTTTCGGCGTGTGTTTCGGTTTACGGTTTTTGGATTCTCCTTCGGCTTTGGTTGTTTGGTACTGATTGGACTTTCGTGTATCGACCCTGGACTGTTTACTACGTTTACGCTTTCCCCTATTAAAACCGCACTTCATTCTCCTTTACCCTGCTTACGTCTCCTCTATCTAGTAAGCCTAACACTTATTTTATAAGGTACTGGTCTTATTCTAATGTTTCTTCTTTGTTTTGCACATACCACACAGTGTTCATCGTGACATCTCTGGCAGTTAATTCTGCCCATCTGTTCCAATGGTTTTTTTTGGCTTCTTTTAGGTTCAATTCTCGATCATCCCATCCACTTAGCATAATACTTCTCGTAGGTTGATTCTCCTTCTGCGTCTTGTCTTTGGGGCTCTGATTCTGACTGTTCTGATTGACCTTCTGACTGGTTTGATTGAGTCTCTGGCTGACCTGATTCGGTGCATAGTGTGCTCTCTTGCTCCTCGAGATGTTGTCCTTCCAGTATGGGTCTACTTCCTGTGACTCTCCTTCCCCTGATTGTAAATCCTCCTGTTCCTCGGCCTGAGACATTAGCATCTCTAAGGGCTGATAGGTCTCTTGAGTGTGACTCTCTACTTGAGGTGGAGTCACTTCTTTGAAAAGGGGTGCTATCTGGAGGTGGGGCTGTGGTGAAGTCAGGTAACATATATTCTTCAAGCCAGTTATCCCAACTTTTCCAGTCTGTCGCCAGGTCACCGAACTTAATGGTGGCAAACTCTGATTCTCGTCCTTCAGGGCTGGGAGTGTCTCCTGGACGATACTGGCTAGCTGTGGGGTAGCTTTGAGTTGTTGCATGGCAGCTGTCATCATCTTCTCCGTCTTTTAGTGTTCTGCTGTTCCTCTGGCAGTGAAAGGTTCTGGCCCTTGGTCAAACATGCTGTGGCCAGGATCGATGTCAATACTGTCAATACTTTCAATAAGAGTGGCATGGTCAGATATCTCCTTCTTTCCTTTCTTTCTAGCTGGTCCTTTGAGAGGTGCTTTGCCCTTGTCCTTTTTGTCTTTCATTCGTCCCATTTCCTGTTCCTTTTGCCCCATTTCACCTTGACTGGGTATCTCCTAATCTTTCCCACCTTCCTGTACACTGTCAGAATCAGTGAATTCAGGTTCCAGCTGACTCAGTCACCTGGATTGTCTTAGTGATATTGTAACGTTACTTGGCCCCTCGTCTGGGCTTGAGGTTGGCAGCGATGCTGGGCTTGGAGTCAGCTGTGATGTTGGGCTCGGTCCTGGCTCTGATGAGTCAGATTCTGGAGGGGACTCTTCCTGCTCTGGCAGCTCCTGTTCAATCAATGGTCCTTGAGGTGCTTTGATGCAGTGGTTTAGATGGTACCAGGTTGGTGTTCCCTCTACTTGTACAGCGGTGGAGGTTGCCTTGACGACCTTTTAGGGACCTTTCCTTCTTGGCACGTCCCACTTCCTTTTGGAGACCCTCACATAGAAATAGTCTCCAGGTTTCACCTTGGGCTCTCCCTCGTCCTCCTGCTCCTTCTGCAATCGCCTTTCTCTCTCTTTTTCCTGTTCAAAGACAGCCTTGTGCATCTTAATTATTTCTTTCACATATTCTCTCATGCCCAACTCCAAGCCTGCCAGGCTGGGTCCCTTCTGTAACAGAGAGTAAAGCAGGGTTGGCATTGGTCGGCCAGTAAGCATTTCATGCGGAGTTAGATGTGTTAGTCTGTTTGCACTTGTTCTGTAAGCCATCAGAGCCAGTGGCAAAGCCTGCACCCAGTTTAACTTGGTAGATTCACATAACTTGGCCAGCTTAGCTTTCAGTACTACATTAGCTCTTTCCACCATTCGCTGACTTTGGGGATGATGCACACAACCAAGCCTCTGTCTGATTCTCAACTTTTGCCAAATCAACTTTACCACCTTATCGACGAACTCCTTACCATTATCAGAGCTGATTATAGCTGGTATGCCAAATCTGGGTATTATCTCTCTACACATGAACTTTAACACTGTGTCAGCATTCTTATGTTGGGCTGGGACAGCCTCTACCCATCTGCTAAACCTATCTTCAATCATAAGCAGATATCTCTTTTTCTCCATTATCCTTGGACTCATGTCCACAAAATCCATAACAAGGTGACACATAAGGCCTTCTGGGACTGGTGTACTAGCCAAAGTTGTAGTTATGCCCTTTCTTATATCATGTCTAACGCATGTTTCACAATGTCCTAACGTAGCATCCACATACTGTTGCAAATTTGGTGCCCATAGACCCATTTTGGCAATTTTCCTAAGTATCTCCCCCCTTGCGCAATGGTCCACACCATGCACATCCAAAACTACCATTGCCAAAGGTCAATAGGGGCTACTGTTACCCCATTGGCATTTCTCCATCGCCCTTCGCCGTCTTGAGAGGCTCCCCTCTCTTTCCACAGTTTTTTCTCATGTGGCAGAGCTGCTTCTTGTAAATCAACAATATCTTTAGTGTGATTTGCTCAGTTAGCTCTATAGTTAACATTTGAGCCACAGGTAAACACTCAGTGGCCTTTTTATCTGCCTCATCTGCTAAGGTAACCAAACTTTTGTCTCCCTTGTGAGCTTGGCATTTAATAATAGCTACTTGCCTGGGTAGCCTTAATGCTTCTAACAACTGATTAATGTGCTGTCCATGGTGTACAGCTTTGCCATCAGTTTTGACAAAACCTCTAGCCTTCCATTTTACACCAAAGAGGTGGCATACACCATGGGCATATGCTGAATCTGTATAAATATTAACTGCTAACCCTTTTTGCCAATTTGCATGCCTCTGTTAGAGCTATTATTTCTGCCAGTTGAGCTGAACATGGTTGGCTACACTTCTCAGCTTTTAGCACCTTTATTTGACCAGTGTTATCTCTGTGGACTATAGTATAGGTGGCTTTTAGTCCCTCACTATCTCTATAGCAAGAACTGTATACAAACAGCATCAAATCTACATTCTGCAAAGGTAGAGCACTTAAGTCCTTTCATAATTTACAATAGCTTTCTACCTCTGCCCAACACTCATGTGGCTTACCCTCAGTTTCCACCATTAAAGCTTCTGCAGGATTTGTTAGTTTACATACCTTTAAGGTCACATCTGGTTGACTCAATAGTCTCTCCAAGGCTAGGATTCTTGGTCCTGTAAGCACAAACCTGCCTTTCTCTAGCAATTCCACTACTTTATGGTGAGTAAATATGGTCACTGGATAGCCCATAGTTACACTAGAAGCCTTATCATAAGCCAAGGTCAAAGCACATAACCCTCTATAACAGGGAGGTAGGCCAATTTCTACCTCAGAGAATTTACAGGAGTAATATGCAATTGGTTGCCTTTTTACCAGAGTTTCTGATTCCTGCATTAGTACAGCTTTAACAAATTGTGTATCATGAGCTACATATAATTGAAACATTTGATCATAGTTTGGAAGCTTCAATGCTGGAGCTGATTGCAATTCAGTTTTAATGTTTGAGAAGGCTGCTTCGGCCTCATTCAAGAGGAGCACTCAATTGAGTGTGTCCTGCTTGCTTCATTAAACGGCATAAGGGTCCAACTTTGGCTGCATAGAACTCTATCCAATCAGAGCTGAAGCCTGTTAAGCCTAAGAATTTCATCATTTTATGCACAGTCAGTGGTTTTGGAACTTTAGCAATGGCTTCCAAGTGTTCATTTGAAATGCATTTTAGGTTACCTGAGATAATTCTTGCCAGGTACTCTACCTCTGTTTGGCAATAATGCAGCTTTGTCAGCGATGGTTTCTGAGACAACAAGGTCAAGACTGTAACAGAATCATTGTGACAAGTTATTTTATCAGGTGAACAAATCAGAATGTCATCAACATATTGAATTACAGTACTTTGGAGATTTTTCCAGCTGGTCCCATGTCTTCTTTTAACACCTTGTTGAAAAGGTGGGGAGTGTGTTTAAATCCCTGGGGTAACCTCATATAAGTGAATTGTTGACCTCTAAAGGTAAAGGAAAACAGTGGCTGACTTTCCTCAGCCAGTGGTATACTGAAAAATGCAGAACATAGATCAATCACAGTAAAATAAGTTGAGTTGGATGGTATGTTTGACAAAAGAGTGTGAGGATTTGGAACCTCTGCCTCATAGTCTTCAACTATGAGGTTAACCTCTCTCAGGTCGTGCACTAACCTGTATTTCTGTCCATCTGCTTTCAAGACTGGATAGATAGGTGTGTTAGCAGGGGATCTTGTGGGTATCAATACTCCTGCCTGTAACAGACCTTCTTTCGTTTTTGATATTCCCTGTTCCGCTTCTTTTTTAAGTGGATACTGTAGATTACGGGGCAGATGACACTTGGGCCTAATCCTGATTCTAACCAGATGTGCACTCTTTACTAATCCTACATCAGTGTATGCTGTGACCAAAGTTGTTTGGGCACTTTATCAAGCATGCACTCTTTTAGGTCAACTTGGCCATCTCCTTCAAGCATTTGTGAGTGTATGACTGGAATCTTAATCACTTGTGGTACAGCTTCAACCTCAAAGCCTATCTTCACCCTGATGTAATTGTGATCTGTACTAATGCAAATCTGTGGGTGTTGTGTCTTTGTGTAGTTTCTTTCAAGTGCTTCTTTTATCATAGGGCCTAAGTACTTAGTTTCCTGTCCCTCACTGATCATTAGGTTAATGTGTGGCTTCTTCCAACTTCTGGATTCTATGGGGCAACCGGCATCATATTCTCTGTCTAAATAATCATTTGGTTCTACACTAAAGACTGCTCCTATCCTACCTATGTACATGTATTTTACTTGCAATAGAACAGTCTTTGGTTGTCTTGTCAGCCACTCTTTATCTCTTCTTCCACATAGTACTGGATTGTACAGTGTTTGGGCAGTTGTGGCTCACTGGGGTTATATAGATGGGATTGAACAAACCTCCTCCACGGGGCAAATGCTTTCTCAACCACATAGTCCATCTGGCCTAGCCAGTAAACAGTCTCTTGCCATATGGTTTGCAGTTTCTTTGCGTGTTGGGCTTGTCTTACCATCATCTGAGTTGCTGTTGTCCATTGAGCAGTTAATGGAGAAGTAAGAATTATTCCATCAGGGGTACACAATATGCTGCAGTTCAGTTGGCATAAAGCATCTCTTCCCAATACGTTCCCAGGTGTATGTGCAGATACAAGGATAGAAAGTCTTATTTGCTGTTAACCTACTGTAAGGGTCACGGGGTCTGTCATGGGTATCATCTGCACTTGTCCCGAGAATCCTATGGTCTTTACTAATCGTTCAGACCTGGGGAGACAAATGGCATCTTCAGGTTTTATACAGGTGTAAGCTGCTCCTGTATCGAGCATTGTCAAAGTCTTTTTGTCATTTATCAGAACCTGCAGCATAGGTTCCTCTCCGGGTGCATTGCCGATGATTGGCAGCTGCCCCTCCCCTTTAGGATCCTCTGGGCACCTTCAGTAACCCTCGGCTCCCCCCTGCCAAGGATTCACTGGTCCACTGGTTCTTGGTGATGTTTGTGGAGGCTGGTACTGTTGGTAGCCTTCTCCTTGTGGTCTTTGTGGGGCCTGATACTGCTGATATCCTTGTTGTTGGTATATTTGCTGTTGGTAATTTTGTGAAAAGTTTTGCATACCTTGTTGCTGTCAGTTGCGTGACGTATGCGCTTGTTGGCCACACGTCCAGCAGATAAGCAGTGTTCTCATCAGCCCTCCATTCTGGGCATTTTGGAAATTTCCTCTGCCTCCACCTCTGCCTCTGCCTCTGAAACCTCCAGCCATCTGAATCACTATTTGTGGTGGCTGCTGCTGTGTGGAGACAGATTGTGGTGAGACAGTTTGTTGTTGTTGCTGTGTGGGTGCCACATACCGTTCTTGCTGAGGAGTAGCAACTGTTTGAACTGCTTGACACACAGCATCCTTGAGATCCTTGAAGATTTCTTGCAGTTTAGGTTTACCAGCTTCTTCTTCTCCTTCCTTTACCACAGCCTGTATTTTTTTCTTTGCTGTGGTGAGCAGTAGCTGAGTCAGTTTTCTGCTTTCAGTCAAATCTTGTTCTCATGCTCGCTGGCCCTCTTTTCTGTATCTGTCATACACATGTGTCACATGATCATAGACTAGGTTAATAGACATTGTTTTCAGACCTACTACCTCATCCAGTTTAGAAATTACTGGTGTTGGTAAGCCTTTCAGTAGGTTTTCTCTGCATACCACTTACAGCAGGGGATCTACCTCTGGGTCTTTCCCAATTCCTGCTTCCAATGCCGCATGTGATCATGGATGTAGCTACTGACCCTCTGGTTTTCCCTGATTGGCTCTACATTCAGCATATCAGGTCTCACCTTTGTAGGATATCTGTTTTTAAGGGCTCCCCACACATCTGGCCTGAATTTGTTAAAGGCCAATACATCAAATTTGAAGCTATCTTCTCCATACGCCTGATTAACTCTGGCCTGCTCGAATATTTATTTTGTTGTAGCCAGGCCCACTGTTCTTGCCAGTAATGCCTTAATATCTCCCAGAGCCAGTGTGGTACCTGCTGACTGCTCTTCCAGCTTTTGTATCCACCTTAAAGCACCTTCTGTAGTGTTCGGCAGCTTACTCATTAATACTTCAACATCTGTGGGATTGTCATCACCTTTCCATATCACAGGGAATTGCCAGACAGATTCCTCTGACAACTCAGATTTTTGTTGAAGCAGTGCCGTTTGTGACGCTGTGTATAGCACAGGATGTGACTCTTGTTCCAATCATGCCTTTGTGTGACTTCTAAGTTGCATAGAGGGAAGTTTCGCCGGTGTACAAAAGAAAAAGACTGGAGAGCTTACCCCTTTTTTCCAGTTGCCCCAGACTCCTCCGTGGTGATTCATCCTCGCTTTCCCAGAACATGTTCACATTACTGTTTTTTTCTTGCTCCTTCCTCTCTGCATCCTCCTTCTGTAGGCTCATGAACAGTTTCATTACAGCTTTCAGACAATTCTCTGCTACTAACGCTTCTGATTTTTCTTCTAGAATTTTTATCTCATGCTCATGCTGTTTTCGTTTTTCCTCCTCTTGCCTTTCAGCCTCCTTACTTGCTTTTCTGAGCTCTTCTATTTCTTGTGCTTTTGCTTGCTTGAACTTTGTTAGCTCTCTTTCTCTTTCCTCTTTGTATTGTATCCATTCTTTGTTCTGTTTAAGTTCATTTTTAAAGCCTAACAATTCATCTTTTGTTCGTTCGCCTATCTTTCGTATTTGTTCTTCTTGCCTTTCTTTGATCTCTTGCCATTCTATTTCTTTTTGCTCTGTTAGTCTGCACCATTTTTCCTCTGCCTCCTCTGTTTCTTTCTCAGTCTCCTTCCACTGTTGTTCTATTTTTTCCTTTTCAGCCATTATTTCGTTTAGTTCACTTAGAGCCTTTTCCTTTATCTCACTTATTTGAAGATTTATTTTTTCTAGTTCTTCTTCATTTGCTGTTGTGATCACTGTTCCTTCTGCATGTACTATCATATCTTGTGGTTGCAATACACATTGAAGGGCTGGATCGTCTGATACACAGGGAGAACTCGTGGTTTTGGTATTTTGCATACCAGTGGAGGCAAGGGAGCAGCTGCTTCTCTGCGTGCCTCTGCTATCCTTCTCTGTCTCTCTTGTTTTTCTAATTCTTTTTCTTTAGCTAAAGATTTAAACAAGCTTAATGCTCATAACTCTTTGTCTCTCTATGCCTGCCTTTTGGGGCTCTTATCTTTTTCTTTGTATGCTTTTATGTTCTCTTTCATAATTCTACACTTTTCCGATGAACACACGCCTCCTTTTGGCCAGGCATTGAAAAAAATTCTTAGTCTTGGCAGACCATTTCTGGTCCATATGCTTTAAAATCTCTTTGTGTTCTGGGTATTTTCTCATTAATACTTCTAATGGTGTTTGTCCTGCCCCTTGGTCAGAAGCCATTTTTATTTTAGTAAGATAATACCATTGGCAAGAAACTTTGGTTCTCTGTGGGTTCTTCCCACCCAAAGGCGGGTATTTTTACTCTGTATGTTATTTCTTTTATCGGCTTTCTCCTAATGGATGCTCACTTTCAATTATGCTTGTCAACTTTGAAATTTCCCTTGAGTATTGATTTTGACTAGTCCAGAGCCTTGCATGAGCAAACCAAATTTCATACACCAATGTCCAAACAATAGAGTTACGTATTTGACCTTGTTCAAAATTCTTTCTTATTTGCAATTCTATCTTGTGTGACCTTATTTCAATATCCTTACAACGATTATATATGCGAGTTTTCCACTTAGTTATGAACGCCCACCTATTAGTTCTTATATAAATTTTCTTTTCTACCTGTATTACAAGGCACCTTCCTAATTCTTTTAATGTCCAAGCACCTTTTTTAATTAGTTTTGACCCTTCCCAGGCAGTAACTCCTGGATAATATGACAGTTTAGCTTGACCTTTTTTCTTTCCCTGTCCTTTACCTTTTTTCTCCTTAACTGATTCTTTTTCACTCATGTATTTATTTTATTTGAAACAGTAAACACCATATGTACATAAAGCAGAAAATATTTACAAAAGTTTATGGGATTTCCACGTTAGGAGCGGGGCTAAATTCCTAACGGCCCCAGGGCAAGGAGGATACCTCAAGTTCCTCTTAGGTAGACCACTGCGGCAGTCGCCACAACCCTTACCTGTGGAACACCTTAGTTCCATGGATTTACAGCACGTCCTTTTTATATCTACTCATGGGGTCTTTCTTCAATGGACTGAGCACAAAGAACAAAGAACAAAGAACACAGTTATAAAAATAATTTTCCTTTTAACCCCTTATTCTCAAGGCAAATCCTTAGCTGAATGAGTCAGGAATTACGTCCACACAAGCCTAAGTTCGAACACTTCCTCTCAGTGTATCTGTTTTCCTGACCTACTCAACAGTGCCAAAGCACAATACAAAGGGTCTTAAGTGATCCTTCTCTTCACAATGTCCCTTATTATTCTCACACACCTCTAAATCACATCTATTTCTCAAAACAATCTTCAAATAACCTTTTTAAATCCAAAAACCACACACACTGCTTACTTACTCAGATTCTCACTCCACAACCTCCTTAGAGGCACTGGAATGTTTCTTGGTTACCACAAACCACCTCTGGGTCCCTTGAAACCATTCCAGACCGCTTCAGAGCTCTGTAAGCAAGTCAGCACATATACATACACAGCATAGACACAGAAAAGCCAGATTTCATGCTCATGCACTCAATCCTGGTTGCTGTTCCCTTTATGTTATTCAAATTAAGATTTTTGAGCTTTTCAATGCATTAACAGCCAAAAACCAGCAGGTCCTCTCCTCCACAACCACAGAAAATGCAAGCTAAAGTGCTTAAGTGGCAACCCTGTGCTTGTCCAGGAGAGGTATCCACAGGTCCCCAGAACACAGAATTCTTCTTATTTCAGTGAAAAACTGAATCCTGTTCGTGACACCAGTGAATGTGGTATATTTTTACCACAAATATTAATTAATAAATTTAATTGATTAATTAATAAATGTCAAAACATACCTCATCCAATTAGAAATGTCTGAAAACAAGGTTTAAAGTTGAAATAGAACAGCATCCAGGTTTTATTGCAGCTCGTTCATGAAAGAATTAGCAATAGATCAGTTCATCTGACACCCAAGAGCATCTCAATGAAGTGACAAAGATCCCTCAGTGTTCAATGCGTTATATATTTTTTAATTCCAGAAGTTTCCTGGCTAACCATGGTTATTCCTTGGCTAGGGTGGAATTTCCCCAAATTCAATTGGTCTTTCACTTTTGGAAACTACCCTAATCTATTTCCCAACCAAAGGTCTTATGACTTTTGGTCATACATCCGGTCAACATCCTAGGCCTTAACTTAATTGGGGTGTGAAGCCTAAGCTTCTGTTTTTAAAAGATTTGGCCATTCGGCCTTGCCAATTACAATTTATTTTATTGTTAATTAGTTTTACAATGTCCTTGAGCTCATTCAAGGGATACTTTGTCATTTCTTTACATAGATCTTACATATCATCCATCCTGAACTCATTCAGCAGCTGGGCTCTTTAAGTCCCTCAGGGTGAAAAGTCACCACAATACCTTTCTACAGTGGATAAGGTCTCACATCTAACAATGCAAATCAGAGCAAAGCACAGCCATGAGGAAGAAAGAACTGACTTTAGAGCCCAGGGACAGGATTGTGTGGAGCCACAGGACTGGAGAGAGCTAAAAAAAATCAGTTGCAATGAAATTTTTCAAGAGCACTGTTGTCATCATAATTCTTAAATGGAAGAAGTTTGGAACAATGCATACTCTCCCTAGAGCTGCTTGGGTGGAAATGAGGTAAAAGAGTATCTCAGTGCAAGACCAGAATGGATAAACACCATAGCATGTGTTGCACCAGGCACCGGAACACAGACTCATAGAGAAAAGAGGAAAGGTAGATAGTTATTGTTAAAAGTACAACATCTATTTAATAAAAAAAAATGGTACCATTTAAGTGCAGCATGAGACTCTGGCAGCAGTAAATATGGCAGCATAGCTAAAAGGTTTTTAAAAGTGAAGAACCAGAG
>JAVSBU010383191.1:0-15546 GCA_033118015.1 Loricariichthys derbyi
TTGTATTTACTATTTAGATGTTCAAATATTACCTCTGCAGCTGCTGCACTTTGTTCAATAAAAAATGTTATTAAAAGTCACTGGCGAAGATACGTCTTACTTTCATTTTCAGTCAAATTTAAGTGTACCAGTTTTTAGCTATGAAAACCTGGTCACCCTAGTCTGTGGGGCACTAGCAAGTATGATGTGGGTCTAATTAAAGATTACCTGCCAGTTAGAGTTTTGGCCAAATCTAATTATAGACCATGAAAAGCTCAGTATCCTGAAGCCATAAAAGGTAAAGCCATAAAAGACATTACACCAGTCTTTGAAGAACTCCTATCCACAGGAGGTATAGTTTCATGTGACAGCTTGCCCGTAGGCACCATCATCTTTCCAGTTAAAGTGTTCAAGATCCTGTGGAATCTGAGAAGTGGAGGTTTGTACAGGACCTATAAGCAGTCAATAAAGCTATCATGCAGTGTGCCACTAACTTTCCCAACCTGTATAACATCCTATCACAGATCCCACCAGATTATGCGTGGTTCTCAGTAGTAGACATGTTAATGCCTTGTTCAGTGTGCCTGTGCACAATGATAGCCAATTTTGATTTGCATTGACATTAAATAGCAAAATGTATAGGCTTACTTATGCCAGGGATACTGTGAACCACCCATGATCTACAATGCCTAGTCACTCATACCAAAGAGATACATTGGTGCTGCTCTGCTATCTAGCAACAGAAGGTCATAAAACCAGCCTAATCTAAACCAAATCTAAATTTCAGTTTGTACAGGAAGAAGTTAAATTTCTAGGGCATCTAATCTCAATGTAGGGAAAGAGGCTTGCAAGCAACAGAGTTGAAGCAATACAAAAGATGCAAAAAAGTCACTAAAATCTATTGACTTTGAGTTACCTACACAAGGTAACTCAAAGTCACTAAAATCTATTGACTTTGAGTTACCTTGTGTAGGAATTGTGTATATAAATAAATTTGACTTGACTTGCTGTTTTTTTCTGGGTATGTGTTCATATTGTAGAACCTCTATTCCGAATTATGCAATCCTTGAGGTGCCATTATTTGCTCTAGCCCATGCCTACAGGCCCACAGTGCACTTAGTTGGACAATTGAAGTGGAACAAGTGTTTGTATCATTAAAAAGACCTTACAAAACACACCCACATTAGGCATAGCTGACCACAAACAGCCTTTTGAGCAGACAGTAGATGAGAAAGGTAGGTGCATGATGTCAGTACTGTTGCAAGACCATAGAGGTAGACTGAAACCCGTAGCTTATTTTCTCAGCAAAACTGGACCCAGAAGCCCACATGTTTAAGATCTGTAGCTGCAACGTGCAAAGGTAGTAAATGCATCAAGTGATTCAGTAAGTTACAGTGATTTAACTTTGCTAACTACATAAAAGACAGGACTTATGAGTTTGACTGATCCCTTATGGATTGATCGCCTCAAACCTGCAACATAAATATCTGGCAAGTTTGATTGTGTGACTTACTGCCTAAATCTTACATTGTAGACTAAGTTGACATGACATTACATTTCAGTGATGCTTGTTGAAAATGATGCCTCGTCTGTTTTAGGGCCTGCATGGCACCAGTGTATGTTGTACCTGTTAACTGTCTGTTGCTCTGAATCATGGGCGTTGTTAGACCACTTTTACTCTGGCACATGCTGTCTGCTGTGCGCCAGTATAAAAAAAATCTTAGCTAGCTCATATTTTTACAAAGCATTAATTTTCACTCTATTCTGAATTAAAACTAGGACAGCCAGCAAACAGAAAATACAATGTTCCTCTTCCAACAGAAAGCCACGACATTTATCAACCATAATAACCATAGCAACACACATGTGCACATGCCAGAGAAATCAAATTTCACACGCTTAGGCCAGACTTTTTAAATTACTTGTTTGGTGGATCCGCCGATGTTAGTTTTCCATGTTTTTGAAAAAAAAATTAAATTGGAAAAATCACGCCCATCTTGCATTCCTATATCAGTTGAAAACACAGTTTAAAACTTGCGCCATCACGACTGATGCATGCGTAGAATGTACCAAAAGCTGTCGTCACAAACGCATCTGCAAACAAAGCAAATCAGAGTAGCGGTCACGAGAGCGAGAGAGAGAGAGAGAGAGAGAGAGAGAGAGAGAGAGAGAGCGGTCAGCTTAGCGACTTTGTCGCTATATTTAGCGACTTTTCAGACCTATAGCGCAGACCTGGGCAAACCACGGCCCGCGGCGCACATCTGGCCCTTTCTGCATCCCTGTCCGGCCCGTGTAAGGCCAATCATAAATTTAAAACATATCGATGTCATGCATGAAATACAACTGTGCTGCTTTTATTTTGAAAAGTGTTACGTTCACGCTTATTTTGTTCGTGTGAAGGTGAACAGCAGTATGCTAGCCAGGTGATGCTATGTTTATACGAATGTTGTTATACAAATGTTGTGTTTTCAAGACGTGGACAAGACAGTTGCATTTCAGTGATTAAATGTTCAATTTTGAATGTACAACAGTTCTCCTCATTATTAAGAAACTCCAGATATTCATGAACTGAATGATACAGGATCCCCCAGAGGATCCCCCAGAGGAGAGTCCAACAAGCTGGCCCAAAGTATGTGGGTCTGTTCAAGGTAGATTGCTTGATTAACCCAGTGTCCTACCCACTGCCATGAAGGTACATCTGACCTTCTACATATCTTGACTGTACCTGTGCCAGGCACTACCCAAGGAGCACCACTACCAGCCTCTGGGGGGATACTAATATGAGGCCTGCAGCCCTGCACCTCAGAGTTTATTGTATGACAAAGGGGAAAGACAGGACAGGCAGACAAACATAAGAAATACAATATAAGAATACACGGAGTGAGGTGAGGAGGAAAAAAAAACACCCCCAGACTATGCTCTTCAGTGATGACAGTTTGGGAACTGAAAAAAACATCTCAGCGACATAAGCACAAATACACATTACAACATGAAGACCAGGACTTGCAAGAGTGGAAGGGTAGGGGGGTGAAGACAAGCCAGCACAGAATGCAGCCACCCGGTTCTACAGCCATTGTCGGTGCTGATCAACAGACCCATCTTGCTGTACTGGGGGACGACAGTGATGAAAGAGTAGGAAGGGGTGACCTGGAGGGTCACTTTGTCTGACATGCCAGTCTGGTACCTCAGTATGCAGGGTGTCATAGTGATAACATAGCAAATTGCCATGGAGACAATCTTGAACGGGTCGCAGAGACAACAATTAGCAGGTGTCTGGGGAATGGGGGAGGGATATAAGAGTGTCTCTCTGCAATGATTTTTCTGGAGAAATTTGTTAATCCACCAGTCTTGCATTTCCTCCCTCCTGGCCTTATCTTGTAGTCTCAGTGATGCTGGCGGGGCCGGGGGGGGGGTTGCAGTGCTGGTTCGGGCCGGCTTGGCTATCCCACGTTCAACAGCTAGCATTGCGGGCTGCTCATTAGTCATTAACTGCCTAGCCAACTGGCCGGTAGGTGGCTCAGGGCTCTTCCGGTGGGGGGAATTTAAAAGAGGAAAAATAAACCAATAAATAAAATAAAATAAATAATTAAACAAAAGACAATAATAATAATATATTAATTAATCAAAGAAATGTAATTAATTTATTGAAAAGTAGGGAAGAGCCACGGCTACTCGTGTCCAGTGTGGCGGGGGTTGGCCGTTGGGTGTGGGGGGCTGCCAATCTTCAGGGAAGCGTCTGCCCTCCCGTGGCCTCTGGGGTAAAAGCTAACATCACCTGGTGCCATTCACGGGACATTGTCCGGTGCATCCATGGCTCTCAGGGGATGTGTGCACACGTGTGTGTGTGTGTGTGTGTGTGTGTGTGTGTGTGTGTGTGTGTGCATGTGGATGGTGGGGGAGTGGGTCTCATGTCCTCTCAAAACTCGGTGCAGGGCCTTGGCTGCGTGCTGGTGTGATGCGGTGGGGCTAGTTGCGATCCATCGTGGTGTGGTTCAGGGTGGTCTTGTTTTGGCTCGGTGGGCGCTTGATTTTGGTTTGATCTTCGTGGGGGGGGGGGGCAGTTTGTGTGTTGGGTTGCCTATTTGGGGTGCAGAGTTCAGGGGGGTGCTCCCTTGTGGTTGCTCTGTATCTCGGGCAGTGGAGAGTGGGGCGTCAGCTCTTTCTGATGGCGGTGGGCTCTGGTGGGCGGTGGGTCTGCTGTTGTCTTGCCTTGCTTGGGGGTGGGGCACGTTCTCTTCTTCTTTTTCCATTTCCTTTCCCCCTGGTATTATCTCGTTGCCTCGGCGATGCTGGTGGGGCCTGGGAGTGCTCTGGGTGTGTTGGCTGCGGCACTGATTCAGGCCGGCTCGGCCGTCCCATGTCACCTGTGGGTCTCAGTGGCTGGCGGTACTGAGTGGGGCCAGGGGGTTGGGCAGGTTGCTGTGCAGTGCGCAGTTGGGGTGTTGGGGGGGCGCTGCTTTATGGACGGTTGGTTGGTTGGTTGTGCTCTCTCAGGCATTTAGGAGAGTGTATTGATGGGTGGCGGCATGGGCTTCGGCCTTCTCTGCAATGATTCAGCCCAATTTAATTATGTAATGTTTGATATATATATAAATATATAAACCAAACTCAAAATGCTAAGTAACAAGAGGAACTCATATTGAACTAATAAAGTTCCACTTGGCAAAGCAAATGTGTCTGGCACAACTCAGATTTATATTCTGCTGGCTAAGTGGCTGGACACGGCAGGTTAGTAAAAAAACAAAAACAAAAAAAATAAAAAACACAACAACACAAAAAGCCCAAAAAGTAAACCAAAAAAGCCAAAAACAGCTTGACCCCTAAAGGCCAATGAGGCTAGGGAGCGTGGTAACAACTAGGACAGGTCCGGCAGGGTGCAGTGCAGCAACAGGCCCCGAGCAATGACCCGCCTATGGCTGCGGCTAACCTGAGGAAAACAGGGGGTGCCGAGGGGCTCCGGGTGGTGCAGAGTGCAGTTATCTGTCCCTACAATAGCACGCTAAGCCCTCAAATGACCTTGGCCCTCCTGGTGCCTACTCCACCCTCCCTCTTCAGAGGAAGGCTGGTACCTTGATCCCTCACCTTCTCTGGTGCCAAGAGCGGGGTATTTGCACCAGCTCGGGATATGTCTAGCGTGTAACGGTGGAAGCCATGCGTCAACTAAAAGTCCAGTCAAAAAACACCCCACAATGGCTGCACAAGCCGCGGCAGATCAGAACGATCGCCAAGCTGACAGATGTAACATGCGTCTTACCTTGACGATGGCCCAATGAGGACTGATCCGCATGACTTGCTTTTTAAAAGCCATGCCACAGTTGAATCCAATATGCAAGGATGATTTCCATGCCTGCTGCTGCCGATCGCGCATGTGCAGGACGCATAAATGTCTTGCTGGATTTAGCCGTGTTGTCAGGCTCAGGCCAGACTGCCCAAGTTAATCAGTACAAGTCTGGCATGGAACCTGACATAAGTGGCATTAATACCGCTGAAGAGCTAGAAGAAGGTTAGTTAGATTTTATCCTAGTCGTCACAATGCACCCTAGCCCTGTCTGCCCTCGGAGGTTAGCCATTTTGGCTTTTTTGTTTTTGTTTTTGGGTTTCGTTTTCATTTTTTCGCTTCTGTTCCTCAGTTGCCTTGTTTTATATTCAATAAATAATAGAAAATAGAATTCATGGATGTTCAGCATTGGGAACCACAGCTCTACCAACCGAGCCACTCTGAATTGTATCCCACCTCAGGCAAGATCAGTTTCATAATGTGCTGGGGTCTCTTCATGTATGAATGGAGACCTGGGTCAGGGGTGAATTCTGCTGCCTTCTATTCATCTGTTTCTGTGTTCCACCTTGTCAGGAACTTCCAACTTCTAAGTCTCAGCTCTATTCTGGTTCATGGGGGCTCACTGTAGCTCAAGATCACCAGGCCTGCTGACACATGACAATATGAAGATGAACATTACATTTTCAAACATGAATGGGAAAGTATAATATATGCGTGTTATGTGATAAAAGCATCACTCAGTTTACTGAGTCACTCTAACTTTACCTGATTGCTGTATCAGTATACATGGTGTCTCAAAACTAAGGAAACAATCATATAAGAAGAAAACTGTTTGGCATTTTGGCCAGTTTTTCCCAACTGTTATTGCTATGTATTGTTCATTTTATGTACCCTATACTCTCACTGGCCCCTTTATGAGGTATATCTTGCTAGTACAGGGAATAGAACTGCCTTAATTATTTATGGTATGGATTCAACAAGATGCATGAAACATTCCTTACAGATTTTGGTCTGTATTGGCTGCAAATCCATAATGTAAATCTCCCATTCTAGCACTTCCCAAATGTGCTCTATTGGATTGAGATATGGTGACTGTGGAGACCATTTGGGTACAATGAACTAAACACCATGTTCAAGAAACCAGTTTGAGCTTATTTAAAGTTTATGACATAGGAAGTTATCCTACTAGATGTAGCCATCAGAAGATGGGTACACTGTGGTCATAAAGGATGGACATGGACAGTAACAGTAATCTTCTAAGCTATGCATTTAAATAATGCTCAATTGGTATTAAGACCAATAGAGTGCTGAGAAAATATCCCCCACAATATTATACCAAAGTTTTTCCAGTCTTTTATTGGTGGGCACATGTAAATTGTAGCCTTAGTTATTTGTTCTTAGCTAACAGGAGAGGCATCTGGTGTTGTATTCTGCTGTTGCCACCCATCTGCGTTCATAGATGCTCTTCTGAATACTTCAGGTGTAACAAGTGGTTATTTGAGTTACTGTTGTCTTACTCAACTCGAACCAGTCTGGCCATTCTCATCTAATGTCTGGCATCAACAAGGAATTTTTGGAACATTCTCTCTAAATCCTCAAGATGACTGTGTATGAAAATCCCAGTACATCAGCCCATCTAGCACCAACAAACCCTGCTATGTTCAAAGTCAATTAAACCACCTTCCATCACCTTTCTGATGCTCGGTTTGAGCATTGTCATGTCATCTTGACCATGTCTACATGTCAAAATGGATTGAGTTGATGCCATGTCTGATACAGTATATGGCATGGGTGATATATTTTTGCGTTTACAAGCAGTGGAACATGTGTACCTAATAAAGTGACTTGGTTGTTTTTTAATTCTTAAAAGTTGTAACTCTGTAAACATTCTGATCTTGATGTAACACAGGTAGTCTCTGGTTTATGGTGGTCCAATTAACGATATTTTGGCTTTACTATGTAAGTCCGATAATACATGTGAATACATGTTGAATATAAACTCTAAATTTTGACTTATTAACTCTAAATTTTTCCCCAGACAAGCGATATGCAGTATGATACTCTCTCCCACACTCTCCTTTCCTAAATGAGGAAATCAGCAGTGCGTGACATAGGTAGTCATGTGGTGGGAGTGATGAGCTCTGGGAAATGTAGGAAGTGAGGGAACGTAGTGGTAGTGACAATAATAATAGTTTTTCACTTTCAATACATTGTTAAATAAATTACATTAGCTTTATGCTAATGATTTTCCCCAACTGTAGTTTAATGTCAATGTTTTGAGCATCTTTAAGGGAGGCTACGCTATAATATATACATTATACTGTATATTATACAA
This sequence comes from Loricariichthys derbyi, assembly GCA_033118015.1. Classification (NCBI taxonomy): domain Eukaryota; kingdom Metazoa; phylum Chordata; class Actinopteri; order Siluriformes; family Loricariidae; genus Loricariichthys; species Loricariichthys derbyi. The sequence continues at coordinate 7,593 of JAVSBU010383191.1, forward strand.
AACATTCAACTTTTAATGGGTTTGCAGAAAGTATCTATCTATCTACCTATCTTAGTTGACAATGGTCCATGAAATTTTGGGAACCCTTTGAAATTTTCTATATTTGTGCATAAATATAACCTAAACATCATAAGATTTTCACACAAGTCCTAAAAGTAGATAAATCGACCCTAGTTAAACAAATGAGACAAAATATAATTTTTTTCATTTATTTTATACATGTCATTTATTTATTAAGGAAAATGATCCAAAATTACATATTAGTGAGTGGCAAAAGCATGTTATCCTCGAGGATTAGCAGTTAATTTGCAAGTAAAATTAGAGTTAAGTGTTTTCAATCAATGGGATGATAATCAGGTGTGAGTGGGCACCCTGTTTTTTTTAAAGTACAGGGATCTATCAAAGTCTGCTCTTCACAACACATTTGTGGAAGTGTATCATGGCACGAATAAAGGAGATTTCTGAGGACCTCAGAAAAATACTTTTTGATCCTCATCAGGATGGAAAGGATTACAAAACCAACTCTAAAGAGTTTGGACTCCACCAACCCACAGTCAGGCAGACTGTGTACAAATGGAAAAAATTCAAGATCATTGTTACCCTCCCCAGGAGTGGTCAACCAACAAAGATCACTCCAAGAGCAAAGTTGGTAATAGTTGGTGAGGTCCCAAAGGACCCCACTGTAACTTCTATGTAACTGAAGGTCTCTCTTATGTTTGCTAATGTTAATGTTCATGAGTCCACCATCAGAAGAACACTGAACAACAATGATGCGCATGGCAGGGTTGCAAATGAGAAAGCCACTGCTCTCCAACAAGAACATTGCTGCTCATCTGCAGTTTGGTAAAGATCATGTTGAAAAGCCAGAAGGCTATTGGAAGAATGTTGACTAAAACAGAACTTTTTGGTTTGAAAGAACAGCGAGAAAGGAAAACACTGCATTCTCGCATAAGAACCTTATCCCATCTGTGAAACATGGTGGTAGTGTCATGCTCTGGGCCTCTTTTGCTGCATGTGGGCAAGGACAGCTTGCCATAATTGATGAAACAATGAATTATAAATTATATCATTGAATTCTAAAGGAAAATTTCAGGACATCTGTCCATGAACTGAATTTTAAGAGAAGGTGGGTCATTTAGCAAGACAAGTTCCTAATCACACAAATCATTCTACCAAAGAAGAATGCAGTTAATGTTCTGGGATGGCCAAATCAAAGTCCTGACCTTAATCCAATTGAAATGTTGTGGAAGGAGCTGAAGTGAGCAGTTAATGTGAGGAAATCAACCAACATCGCAGAGTTGAAGCTGTTCTGTATGGTGGAATCAGCTAAAATTCCTCTTTATCTAAGTTCTCTTTATCTACTTTTACGACTTGTTTGAAAATCTGATGATGTTTTAGGTCATGTTTATGCACAAATATAGAAAATTCTAATAGGTTCACAAACTTTCAAGGAGTTGTTTTCAGTTGAAGGATTGGGTCTTGAAAGAATATATCTGAAGGTCTGCCTCAATTTTTGATTTGCCCATCAACATTCCCTGCCACCATGTTTTTTGTTCATTGCGAAATCAGATTATACTGCTATGACCCCCGCCCAAATCCAACGCCTTTATCTCACATACACTTCAACAAAGAGGAACTATAGTATTGGATATTCAGCTACCCACTCTATCAAAAGGATTTTGGCAGAATGCTGCCAGTGACCACAATACTGCAGGATAAACATCTGATGAGCAATGAGATGAGAAGTGTGGACAAAGAATGAAGATATGATAAGCTTAGTGTTAAGACAAAACAAGACTGACACAAAGAGGTAGTGAGGGAGATGGGCTTATATTAATATTTGCAGGGACTAGGTAGGTGAATTGGAGCATGCCAATGGAAATACATGAGTGAAAGAGAATAACTGTCCAAAAGCAGGCCACAGGATGGCATCACAGGTGAGTCATCAACTTTCAGGTCATTAGGGGGCATGGTGACTGGTAAGTCCTTACACAGCAGACCAGAAATCATGTGCTTCAAATGAGACAGGTGAAAAGAGGGATAGATATGAAAGTGAGAAGGCAAAAGAAAAGTATTTGATATCACATAACTTTTTGAATTTTAATGGGCCAGCAAACTTAGACTGTAGTATACAACCCCAATTCCAATAAAGTTGGGACGTTGTGTAAAACATAGATAAAAACAGAATACAATGATTTGCAAATCCTTTTCAACCCATATTCAATTGAATGCACTAATAAGACAAGTTGTGTAATGTTCAAACAGATAAACTATTCAATATTCACTCATTTTGAATTTGAACACATTCAAAAAAGTTGGGACAATGGCAATTTACGGGCTAGTAATAAGATTAAAAAACTATATAATGATGTGATTTCAAACAGGCGATGTCTCCAGGTGATTATGTTCATGACTTGATAAAAAAAGCAGTATCCAAGAAAGAATGAGACTTTGAAGAGCAGGAGATGGCAATGGCAAAGTGTTACCACAAAGGAAATGTGTGAGAAAATTATTGAATTGTTGAAAACCAAAACCAATTTCCATAATTCAGCCATAATTTTTGCTGATTTGGTTTGTTTTGCATTGTCTTGTTGAAAAAGACATGGACGTTCCTGGAAAGATCTCATCGTGAATGCATATGTTGCTCTAAAATCTTAAATTGAGGTTGTAGTCTTCACCTGTTTTACAATATTCCCCAGACTGAAAGAAAGCCTTGTGACTTTGCAGGCCATGATCAATGCAGTGATGTACATGGGGCCACACCACCTTACTCTTACAAAACCAGTCACCCACAGTCACAAGAATGACTGTCATCTCAGTATATGAAGGAGTTCTGGGAGGAATTAGCTCCAGTCAGCCTGATTCTGCTGGCAGTTCAAATGTAGTAGTTTGCCCAGTTTCTGATGGACCTGCATGCACTGGCATTTTTCTGCAGATGGAGGTGACTAAAAGCAATGCCCCAGTTTCTCCACAAATGTGTCTCAAACAGTTGAAGTGAACTTGAACCGCTCATCCAAAAGGAGTTTCCAGGGATGCTGAAATTAATAAACATCAACTATATAAAAACATTGATGAACTCAAATGCAGTGGGAAAATGAAAGAACATGAAACATTGACCAATAGGCCATGAGGCTAGAATAAGTGTCCAAAAGCAGGCCACTAGATGGTATCACAGGTGAGCCATCGACTTTCAGGTCATCAGGAGGCATGGAGACTGTTCTGAGTCCAATTATCATTAACTAAGCCAAGGTCTCACTGGATCACATTTAGAAAACAAGTGACAGGCAGAATGAACTCCTTATTTAGGGACAGTGGGTGATAGAAGAGAGCAGCTGGACTTCCTTGTAGATTCTTGAAGACATTTCACCTCTCTGTGGTTGAGTCCTCCTGTTGGTGTGGGTTCCTGGAGGTAGGTGTGAATGGCTTCGACAATCATTTTCAGTGACCCACAGGAGGACAGAGAGAATCAGCATTCCATTGTTCACCCTAATGATTGTTGAGGCCATTCACACCTACCTCCAGGAACACACACCATCAGGAGGACTCAACCACACCCCAGATGACCTTTTCATCCATGACCATATATATAGCTGATACACCCCACTAGTCAGTTGAACTGAAGAAGCCTTTCGGATGAGAGGTGAAACGTCTTAAAGAATCTACAAGGAAGTCCAGTTGCTCTCTTCTACCACCCACTGTTACCATGACCTGGACAACTGAGAATCTTCACAGACTTCTCTCTTTATTTAGGGCAAAATGGAAGAAGCCATCTTTCTTCATGCAGGAGTCAGGAGTGTTACATTTGGGCTAGCATGAAGGGGTCGTGGTCCACATTTTCAGAAAAGGGACCAGAGAGTTTGTTCCAATTATAAGGTAATTATATCAGCCTCCTTGGAAAAGCCTATACCAGAGTGCTACAGAGGAGGTTAGTCGAACCTAGGATTAACCAAACCACGTATATGCTGTCCTCTCATGAAGCAGTCCCAGCTGTGGCAAGAGATGGTGATGTCACTAAACAAGGTTGGGGCTGTGCTCTTAACATAACTGTGCAGTGTTATATGATACTTGGGTGTGATACGTTGCACATTTAATAGGCTCCCATTAAATGCCTATACTAAAGTGTTGTAGATGAAGACAGTCAAACCTAGGACTCAGGAACAATCCAACCAGGATGTGGAACAATAGATCAGCTCTTTTCTCCTGGGTGGGTTTCATTTTTCTTGCGTTACAATGGGTCAGTTGGAGGATGCTAATCGAGTCTATATTTACTTTGTGGATTTAGAGAGGACATATGATCATGTACCTTTTTATATGCTTTGAAAAACACTGCAGGATCATGGAGTACCAGTGTAACCACTTCATGCATTCAAAAATCCCTGCCCCTAGTGGAGGAGTTCAAGTACTTTGGGACATTGTTCAGAAGTTGAAGTTGATTGAAATACAGATTAATTGTGTGAGATTGACAAATGGATTGGGACAGTCCTAACAGTTTCGCAGTCGCTGTACTGGTCTGTGGTGGTGAAACAAGAGCATAATCCTTGGACAAAGCTCTCCATTAACTGCACTGTTCCTGTCCTCACCTAGCGTTATTATTTAGCAGTTTTTGAAAAATCAAGGTCGCAGGTTCCTATGCAACCCTTCTGAACTTACTCTCCATGACTGCTAAAAAGAGTGTATCAACCCAGGGGAACCTGAGAGTACAGTCACTACTCCGGCAGATCAACAGGAATCAGTTGAGGCCAGTCAACTCTCACTGAAGAACGCAGGGCAGATACAGGACCTGCTGGAGGAACTACTGGGGATTTCACAGGAACTGGAATCTGTAGCTAAGGACAGAAAATTCTGGACTGACCTTCTCAGCCTGTTTCCATTGCTACCCTCTCAAAAAAAAAAAGTGGATTGAAACTGAGACTGCATGTAATATGACAAAAGGTATGGATTTTGAGAGGGTATGATGATTTTCTGTAGGTACTTAAGAATGAGTTTGCCTTTACTACTATGTATTGTATTAATCTCATTCATTATGTGACAGTTTAATTTAACCAGTAAGGAAAAAGTTCAGCTCTGTGTAATTACCCCCAATAGTTAATCTGTGAAAGTATTTAGAAGTTACTCTAAAAATATAAATGGATATAATTTCTAATACTGTAGGTAAATTATGCCGCAGTGTGCTTATAGACCTCATTCTGAAAATCATTAGGTTATTCATAAAGTAAAAGAGATAATAAGAAGCATGGATTTCAATTAACTAGAAATAAATTATGTATGAGTCATACAATAGATACGTGTCTAAGTAGAAGTATAGAAGCCAGACTGCATTCTAAAATGGAGTGCTGACCAGTGCCATATACAATATAATGCCATAAACTTAAAGTACAGACATTTCATGGTCAAATGTTCTTATAAACCTGAATAAAATACATTTTCTATGACTTGTTCAGAGTGAAGATAATTATCAAAGTTCTGCAAATAAATAAATAAATAAATATATATATATATATATATATAATATAATAAGTCTTTATTTAAGATTGCTTTCCCTAGTTCTTGGAAACTGATTTATAAGGTATTCAGGAAAGCCTAAAATTGCACATACAGTAGGACAATGGGGAAAGACAGAACAGGCAGACAAAGATAAAAAAATAATACAAAATAAGGAATACATGGGGTGAGGGGAGGAGATAAAAAAAACCACCCCCAGACTACGCTGTCAAGTGAGTACAGTTTGGAAACTGAAAAAACACCTCAGCTACATATGCACAAATACACATTACAACAGGGGAAGGGGAAGGGGGTGAAGACAACCCAGTACAGCATGCAGCTATTCGGATCAGTTAGCAGCCATTATTACTGGTGCTGATCAACCAAGCCGTCTTGCTGGACAAAAATGATGAAGACGTGGGAAATGGGTTGTGGGGACCTGGAGAGTCACTTCGTCCAACATTCCAGTCTGGTGCCTCAGTCAGCAGGATGTCATAGCAATAACACAACAAATTGCTATGGAGACAACCTTGATCAGGTGTCAGACTCAACAATCAGCAGGTGTCTTGGGAATGGGGGCGGGGACATAAGAGCGTCTCTCTGCAGTGAACTTTCTGGAGAAACTTGTTATTCCAGCAGTGGCCTTGGCCGAGGTCAGTGCTGATTTGAGGAGCCAAAAACAGATTAAACCAGGATTGTTTAGGCTTGTGGCTACTGTCTAGTCCATTTTGGTCTCCAAATCAATCTAATTGCCTTTGCAAAGCAGACCTCTCCATGAGGTTATCCGTGTTGCAGTTTATTGTTGTTTAGAAAAAATATTTATTTATTTATTTATTTATTTATTTATTTATTATTATTATTATTATTATTATTATTAGTTGTTGTTGTTGTTGCTTTCATTAATATAAATAACTATTATGATGATAATAATTATTTTCTAAATAGTAATTTTATGAATTAACTGTTCAAAATTATTTAGATAGTGTTTGGGTTCTAAATATAAATTTCTTTTTCATCCTGTACATGGAGAATTAACGTCAGTGAGAGCAGTGACAGTTGCTCATGCCAATTTAGAGGCGGAACCTTATGTGTATGAAATGTTTCCTACCGACTTGCCTCCTTGTGCACACGAAAGTGTCTGTAACAGTAGAGCGAATGCGAAGCTCTGATGTTGAGATATGGTGGGGTCTGATATGTTTAAAACCCTGCTCTATACAATTAACACTCTGCTGCAGCAGGAAAGACACAAAGCTGCTCTTGCTGTGCTTAAAGGATTCAGGAATGGCGCTGTGTAAGTGTCTCCTATTCATCCCAAGTGGTTTTGATTTGATGTGTGGGACTTTGGCACTTTTCAGTTTAGTTATTGATGATAAAAGTCATGACATTCGTATTCTTGTTTATGTAGACATGTGAGTATATTTTATTGAATGACTTTTGAAGTAGCAGTAAATGTATTTTACTGTTGATTTGTTTGATTGACTTTTTTCCAAAGCTACAGCGAAATAGGGCACAGGTCAGTGAAACGGCCATTTATTAGGAATGACCTGATGCACACACACACACACACACACACACACACACACACACACTGACACGTTTGCCATGTTTCATACGTCATGTTATGCAATTCCAGTATCTTATCGATTTTCAGTGAGTGTAATTACACCTACAGTCTGATACAAAAGTTCTATGTCAAACCTATGAAATGTTTAATTAAACAAATTGAGTTCTGACTATAAATAATTAAACGTGAGCAAAATAATGTGGTTTTTTTTTTTTTTATTATCTAAGAAGTTGCTTTTCATTCAAACATTCAGGTACACACAAATAGAAAGATAAATGATAAACCCAAAATATTAACATTAACTTTCTCCTTTTAATTTTTGCCCTTTAATATGCTGTGTTTTACAGATTGTTAATCATTCTGTACTTCTGTTTATGAAACACAATACACTAAAGGTTTGCAAATACGAAATATAATACGTTCTTTGTAAATAAGATTTGTAGTTTTTATTTAGTTCATATGGAAAAACAGACAAAGGCTGCTTATTTTTAAAGCATGGAGATACAATATGTATGGGATTTCAGGCTGTTTTTATACTCGTGCCTCCTCAAATTTTCAGCTCTTCACAAATCCAAACAAATGGGAAGTTACCCAAACGGAATTGATATTAATGTTGCACATAGTTGTGACAACACTTACCAAACCAACTTCCCTCACTTATCGTGGAGATCCGTCCAGACCCACCTGCAACAAGTGAATTTCCACGAAGTAGTGATGCTATACTTATTGTAGCAGTTATACAGTAAGTACATTATTTTAAGTCTTTATAAACTCTCCCCACACTCCATAACCCTTTAACATTCGCTTAATAACTATTCCCATACTGTACATTTACCTTTTAAAAAACGTCTACTTAAATGTTCATAAAATGTTTTAAACTCTTAAACCTAGATATGTAATTTAAAAAAT